>LQNS02277998.1:11607810-11623887 GCA_001587735.2 Parhyale hawaiensis
CTATTAGAACAATCTTGGCCAGGTGCACCATGTCTGGCAGGAAATAAGGCGCGAGCATCTCCAACTCCACACGGCTCGGTCGAACGAAATCGCTCAGCCGTGCGGCGCAGAGAAGACGAAAAACGAAAAGAGAAGAAGACAGAAGAAAGCGAACACTCGTGCGGGGGGTCCCTTCCGTGGCTCTCCACACGGGAGCAGATAGGAGTCCCAAGAGATGGGTCGCTTACCACCATTCGGCGGCCCACCTCGCGGAACAGAAGACGAAATATAGAGAACCTACCTAACTCTACAAAACTAACCTCAGCAGGAACTGCGGTCAGATGCACATCCCCTGCGGAGAAGGCACTAGGGACCCTTGGGTGCGAGATGCCCAAACATATTGTGGCAGTACACTCAATTATGTACCATAACACTAAATTAATAAAACCGGACTCGTACAGGCAGCGATGGAAAAATCAAAGAAATTGAGTTAGAAACAGCAGACCCCACCAGCCATGCACAAAGTCTTATTTTCAATTTTAGTTTCTGCCAGTGCAGTTGCGAAGCTTTGTAGAAATAGTGGGTGAAGTATGTAGCCGTGACGCCCTAGAAACGTGCATGTAACGTAGCCTACTAATTGAACATTGCATGTTGTGCGTTGAGCGACAGGGACGCACCGAGCTACTACATCTTGCCTTACAAGCTAAGAAAGCGCAAGTTGATTCAACCAAAGCTTCACCCGAACACACTTGGTGGTGAGGACCAAAGAAAACAGGTAGTTCGTCTCAACATACTACACACCGAACACTATCTCTGTTAATATAGTCTAGCTAATATGTTAAATAATTCAAAAGAAATAAATTGATTTTCTTGGCTAAGAGATCTAGTATTTGACGGCATCATCTTTTCGATTAAAAACTACCTTTTTGGTCTGCAGAAACAAATGTGTTTTGTAGAACCACTTGGTTACATTCCAACGATTTCCTCTTGTGTTACAATACGTTGTATTCTCGCTTGCTGTACGTAAAACAGTTTTAACTACATTAAATTCTAGAGTAGTATGAACACCCGTATGACACACCCTACCTACTGCTGGCATTGCACCATGTTAGGCTGTAGCATGTATAGCGGTACTTACAGTCTCCGGAGCTCCTGTAGTTGTCGGAACGCTCCCTCCTCTATGGTATGCAAGCCGTTGTTGCGCAGCTCTCTGCAAAGATAAGAACAGGAGGGAGTTACAAATGACAGTGGTATATAATACATCTATAAATTAAATTTTTTTGTGGCCCGCTCCTCTACATAGGTATACGTTCATAGCGGAAGAAATGAGTCAGCGTGTATTCCGCTTAAATACACTAAGTAGCTATAAAAACACAACACTGGTCCCTCTTTTTGCTGTGGCGGGGCGCAAAGTATATGAATAAAAAAAAAAAGTAGACATGGGAGGTGACGTCGTAACACAGCGCCTCGGGGGGTAGACACACATTTCGGGAGCCAGTACAGCCGAGTCAGATCTGTACCGTGTAAAGTACACTTTGATAATCAAATATTTCAGGATATTTCAACGAATCTCTCAAGAGGCAAACTGACATGAAAGCGGGCGCTTCAGCACGAAAATCTGTAGCGCAAAAAGCTACAGCAAACTACAAACCAAACTGGCCACTGCGGCACTTTTTCCGTTGCTCTCGAAGCGAAAATTCTCTCGCCCATCAAACCAAATAAAGCTGATTAGAAACCAAACAGAATTTTCACTCGACCAATTCAGCTCAAAGTAAAAGCGCCCAATCAAGGAAGTAGGGACGACTTCTTGCAGCCATGGGGGGGGGGAAATCTTTGAAGATGTTCGTCAAAGAAATGGGGAAAGTTGTGCAGAAATTTGGGAAAGTGGGTAGTGGGGGTGGGCAAGCCGTGACAGACGGGAAGTTTCCATTCGGATATACTGCCCTGCTACTGAAGGCAGCATTTGCTACAGGTGATTTTCTTGAGCCGTTGATACACCTATATACGCGTGTGTTTCCACCGCCAAAACGGACGTAGCTATATTTATATAAAGAGAGAAGATTTTTTGCTAGTACATTTATATTTTTGGCTTCACAAAGATAAAATTTTCGACACGTCGCATGAACGCATTTAGTGGGTATATTTACCCCACATTCAGTGCAGTATATATGGCAATAACCTCAGCGACTGAGAAAAATATTTCAGCGATTGCTTGCAATTTCTGTATCGGGTTCAGAAGCTCGTTACCATGTTTTAGACACATATATGAATAAACGAAACACATCCGAAAATGTATATTTTCTATGCCTGGAGTAACGTAAAGAATGGCTCAGCCCTGACAGGCGAGCGACTGTCGGGGCAAAACAAGACTTTCAACCTCGAAAGAATGTGCGTGCATGCTGAGACAGGAAAAACAAATAAAACATACATATAATTATCATAATTACTTCCAAATCTTGAGCGTAACCAAACTGTAAACGCGGATCTCTGTGTTCTACAACACCGGCTCATGGAAGCAATTAAACAAAAAAGATCAAATCAACAAAATGGTGTCCTGCAACCCAGACCAAGGCCGCGATTCAAGAACTCGGATGGGACGTGTTGACTAATCCGCCGTACTCGGCCATGGTGTAATAGCGTACAGGTAGCCCCATCGCTTGACCAGCTTGCGACTCTTCTGCGCAGCTCGCTCTGAAACTTCCCCTGCAGACCTCAAGCTCGACTAGTGCTGTTCTTGTGCGTGAGCTTATGAAAGAAATGTAAGTAAGAAGGCAATTATTGCGCAAAAGATGTGGAAGAGGCGGCAATGGGCTTTTTCAAGATATCTTGAAGATAGAAATCTACGCGCTAACATAATAAATCGGCAAGGGTTCCTAGACATTTTCGCGTGCAGTATGGGTAAAGATTGGCTTCGCGTATAGCAAGTTAGGTAAAAACGCAGCAATATATTAACATTTTATCCTCAGGAGCTATATCAAGGTATATTTTGCATAATATCTTTGTGCCTCGGCATCTGCACACAATCGTACAGTGATGTAAAGCGGGCGTAACGTAAGGTACTTGCTTAGGTATTAGGTAGTCTAACTTTCCTAAATTGAAGCACTAATAGCTAGCATACCATTGGTCTGCAATAGCTTATTACCTCCGCCAAGGAGGTTATGTTTTCGTCGTGTTTGTCTGTCTGACACCAAGATAACTCAAAAAGTTATGAACCGTTTTGGATGAAATTTACAGGGATTGTTAGGTATGTTAGGAGGAACAGATGATTAACTTTTGGTGAAGATCCGTCCATCCGATTGTTTGTCGGCCTCATTTTTCTTAATGCCATAACTCAAAAAGTTATGGATGGATTTTTACGAAATCAACATGAGTTATTAGGTATATAACAAAGAGTAGATAACCAAATTTTGGTAATGATCCGTTTGTTCGTTCGTCCCTATTTTTAATATTATGCTAGTTAGCACAATAACTCAAAAAATAATGAATGTATCTTTATGAAATTCATAGGGGTTGTTAGTAATGTTAAAAGACATAAATGATTCAATTTTTGGCGCAGATCCGTTTGTTTGTATGTTTGACTCATGTTAGTCATAACGTTTGTTAGCAGTATAACTCAAAAAGTTAAGAACGGATCTTCAAGAAAATTGCACAAGCTGTTATTGCTATCAAAAGGCTCAAATGATTAGATTTTGGAGTTTATACAAAGAAAATTATGGTTTCAAAGCCAATTAAGATGCTTGCTACCGTTGCCTCGCTTGGCGGAGGTATGCGCACTCATGCAGAGTGCTTTAGTTTATGCATAATATGGCGTTATTATTTTCAACTCTACAACTAACACATTTATATCAATGAGTTTCTAAACGCTTTATATGTGAACTACCGCATCTTAGGATCACAGGTTTAAGCTCGGATATGAAACTTAACGTAGTATCCCTCACTTATAAGGATAGAAGGGGCTGTTTTCCGGGGTGGCCAATGTAATTTAAAGACTGACTATATTTACGTGTTTCGGCCAAAAAGTGTTTCAATTGTCCCTTCCATTTTCTTCCTGTAGTTGATATATATCGTTACGTATGAGAGTAATTTTTGGCACTTACAACATTTATTGAGGAACTATTAGTCTTCGAACATTTATATAATTGTTTTGCGCTCCATACAATGATTTATGTCATTTTATTTTCTTACTAGTGGCCCGTGCCGTAATTATATATGACGGCAAAAAATTAACACTTCACCAAAACCCCCGCCGTCTTTTGGGCTTCCTCATTTTTCCCCTATCTAAAACTGAAGAAAAATATTGCAAGGTACCCAACTTTTGCTTTCTCCGAAGAAAAAGATTGCAAGGTACCCACTTTTTTTTTACATTGTGAAATCTGAATTTTCTCCTATCTTATTCCCATAGAGCGTGACAGGAAAGATATAAATAAATAAATAAATAAATAAATAAATAAATATAAATAAATAAATAAAATAAATAAATAAAAACACGACGTGAATTATTATATAGTACTGATACTCTGCTTTAAAATAGACGGTAAAACCAAGCAATTCATAAATTCCAGAGGATTCTCTTACGATTTAAAAAGATACGGAGAGCTATATATACACCTATAAAGAGGATTTTTGCAAATAACTGCAGCATTTTATTTAAACTGGTTATGTGTTGTGATGAAGAAAGACTGTTTAATCAAATGAGAAAACGAAAATCGTAAATGGAGACTATAGTGAACGACCAATTTAGGTCTCCAGACGACGTCACAACTGGCTAGCAAGCAATGGGGGCGGAGTCAGAGATGCGCGTGGGGCTACCTGTACGTTATTATACCATGCGCCAGACTAGGCACTGTCGGGTGTTCCTCTCTTTCGATCACTTTCGAAAGCCTAGCGCTGTGTATCGTTCAATAATGATGGGGAATTGAACGCTTACGCGGGACGAATTCTTTAGCTCAAATTCGGAGATTCATTACCGTCGCGGATATGCGTGGGAGCCATGTAAGATCGTTACCACAAACCAAGAAGATTGTACTATTTACTCATTTTATGCCATTTTACCTTGCAATATTATGCATTAAAACATCCAGAACGCGCTCCAGACTCATTCCGCAACCCAATATAGATAACTGACACGTATTTATGTGGTCCAACACCTGGCCATTATGCACAATAGTGCTGCATTTCCATAGGGCCGCACCAGCGGTGGACTCGACTCCCGCTCTACACTGAAAGCGTCATCGCCGCCGGCACAAAATTAAGGCAGCGGCCGGGAGCGGCTAATGAAGCTGTCGCTCTCAAACGGAAGTTATGAGAGCCTCAGCATAGCGGGCCTCGATCGTGGCCGGTAAAACTGAGTCCCTGAAATGCGGGTCTCGCTCCCATGAACTGGTAAAACGGAGCCTCTCAAAACGGGTCTTGCAACAAGGAACAGGCAAAATTAGGTCCGAGTGATGCGAGTTTCGTAGCCTCTAAATACCGGGCTTTAGTAATAAAAAAAAAAACAGAGAANCCAGAAATGCGGGGCTCGCTCCCATGAACTGGTAAAACGGAGCCTCTCAAAACGGGTCTTGCAACAAGGAACAGGCAAAATTAGGTCCGAGTGATGCGAGTTTCGTAGCCTCTAAATACCGGGCTTTAGTAAAAAAAAAGCAGAGAATTCGAGAAACTCAATATTTTTTCATTCAATAAGCACTCAAGGATAAAGATGTAACGGGTGTAGCGAACGACGCCCCAAACACGTATCGACCTACGGGATATTCACAAAGATAGGACAATCTGCCACCCGACACGACACGCTGATACGGACGCGGTGCATACGACGAGGTACAGCAAACACGTGCAACCAAACGATACGCATGTGACGAAATAATGCTAATGACCTGCGCATCCAAAGGCAGCCTATAATGCAACGAGCCAATAAGCAGCGCCCAATAAGCAGCAGGTGCAGCTAACTAGCAGCGCCCACACCAGCAGGTGCAGCTAACTAGCAGCGCCCACACTAGCAGGTGCAGCTCACTAGCAGCGCGCACACTAGCAGGTGCAGCTCACTAGCAGCGCGCACACTAGCAGGTGCAGCTAACTAGCAGCGCCCACACCAGCAGGTGCAGCTCACTAGCAGCGCCCACACCAGCAGGTGCAGCTCACTAGCAGCGCCCACACCAGCAGGTGCAGCTAACTAGCAGCGCCCACACCAGCAGGTGCAGCTAACTAGCAGCGCCCACACTAGCAGGTGCAGCTAACTAGCAGCGCCCACACTAGCAGGTGCAGCTAACTAGCAGCGCCCACACTAGCAGGTGCAGAACTAATGTACGTACACTGCAACTAATATGCCACGCAGTTCATTATTAACGCTTTGCTTTCCAGTATCTTTTCAAAGACCCAAATTCTGTAAAGACTTTCCAGAGAAAGAAAATTAGTGATCACAATAGTGATGAAGACATTCCGCACTGAGTCATCTAAATTCATGATTGCCAACCTGACCTACAATTGCAGTCAGCGCGTTCAATGACACTTGCGAATAGTGCCAGCGCACTCTAAATCATAACTAATGAGTAGCGGTTGTTCGACAGGAAGTGCACTACTCTAGGGAACGAGGGAAACAGGGGGAGGGGCAACCAACAATAAGCGGAGAGAATGAGGAAGTTGGCTGACACGGCACCAGCTGGAGGATGCCAGGGAAAGATTTAGCTGCACGTTATAAGAAATGAGGGGACGAACTGGACGAAAGGAAGAGAACACGGAGGATGGGAATGAACTTGATGAAGGAAGTGGAAAACAGCAGGATCAAGAGAAGCAAAAATCTACTGCAACGAAGGGAAACCGCTAAATCAAAGCAGGAAAGAGAAGCAACTGGAACAAGGGATGGGAGGGAAAGAGCTGGATCAAGGAAGGAGAGGGAGGTGAAGGGTTTACGGGAAGCGTTTAACGAGGCTCTCAGAATTGGATTACGTGACATGTCGGGAGAGGGAGAAGAGACAGGAAGGGGGAAACATGCACGCCAAGGGGACATGCTAACACGAGGGGATTGGGACAAACAGAGCGGCATCTTGTTACAGGCGGGGAAGCGGCAAAAAGAAAAAAAAAACATCAGTGAAACATGAGAATAAATGCAACGTAAAAGCGTATCTAAAAAAGGCGGATTACGACAAGCTTAGAGAGCAAGCTAGGACATTTGCATAACAGGACGGAGCTAAAGGCTGCAGGAGACCGCGTGTCGCTGGAAAATTACTGCAAGAGTAAAGAATTTGAGGAACGAAAAGAACAATTGCTGGACTTACAGATTACAAACAAGGTAGAGAAGTGCACAATGAATGGGTAAATGGATAGAGTTCCAGATGAGTTTTTTTTCTAGACTAGTAAAGAATGGTAGAAAAAATGGATTTTTAGCTGAAGGAATGCAAACATCCGTTGAAGAGATTGTAAATTGCAAGACTAAACGGATAACATTCTAGCCTAGTTAAGGTAAACAATCGAAGAAAAGAATGATGGACAAAAAAATGAATAAAAATAAAAAAAAATAAAATAAAATACAGCGCGAGAGAGAGCAAATTAAATACAGTAAAACCTTCTAATTGACAAAGGATGCGTTCCAATTTTCAGGCATAGCTGGTTATTATCATATTGAGTAGTTTAATCCTCAGTTTCCACTACAAAGGCGATCTCACATAGGTAGAGAGGAGAGACAGGAGTGATATATAGAAACGTGGAACCCATGTACCAAGTACGGTGTTCCCGCACAAGAACAACGCACATGAGAATAGTAAGTAATAGTGGAAAGTAATACGAGTACGAGAATGAAACGGGAAGGAAGCAAAGAGGGAAAGAAAGACAGACGCCCCGAAGGCCAAGGCTAAGGTAACCTAGAAGATTCCTCCTGAGGACACTGCTCCCCATAACATATAGGATAGGCTAACCTAACCCTGTGACACATCCTATGCCCCAGAGGGGAGGCATAGCTGGTTAACGGAGAGAAAATGCCCCATAGCACACCGGGTTTCCATTCTATTTTACAGATGCTGGGTATAATTCATCGGTTTTCTTAACCAACAGAAATAACTGTAACTAAGAAAAAGTATTTGTTACTTTTGATTTTATGTATCTATTGCTTTAGAGTTACGACGGTTTCACACAGAAGCCTACCGACGATCCTATGTGTATACTCAACATAGCTTCCGAATGTGTTGTGTCCGCCTAAACAGCAGCAAACTGTTCAGTTTTTGTGTTCTAATTCACTACAAATTTCAAGGGATTTCCAAAATTTAACTAGGGACAATTTTTAAACCAACAAAAGTCGCGGCTAACGCACTGTAGTTAATCTTCCCGTACAGACACAGCGGATTATTTACTCGAACACAGCTCATCACGAACCTGAGTTGCGACCATACGTCCACTAGTCCGTCGTGTGAGCCAGCTTTTGAGGATAGTAAACCAAATTATGATTCCTTTCCAAATATAATTTTCAAAAGTGAAATTAATTATTTATGAGTACTGAATGTTTGCAAGACAATCTTGAGTAATAACCTGAGTTGCAGCTTTGTTTTATTGACCAGTATTTTGCACTACTGTTAAGCTAATCTTTCTGTCTCCACATTAACCAGCTGATAGTTGCACAGATAGTACCAATATCTCGCAATTTGAAACACATTGCTTATGAGCCTCAGTTTCAGTATATTCATCGCCATTTTTATTGCAATGTATCTCAACGTAAGTATTGCAGGGAGTTTTATTTCCGTCGTCGAAAGACGTCTTGAAAGACAGACTTCAATTTAGTTCCATCTCATTTTTTTTTGTAGTATTTGATTAATATATTGAACGTAAAAGTTTTTACTCAAGTCAAAAACTGTGTTCGCAACTACAAAATTGTTCTGATGATACATATTCATTACCAAACTATTGAGTTTATTACGAGTAATTTTTTCCTGTACCGTTTTTTTACATCCGCTGACCTACTACAATTTTATTGCATTGGAAGTAGGTTGTTACTCTACTAGTCCCTGCTCGGAAAGAAGGGGGGGGGATGGTGCCTGTGTACGTCTCTCTTTACAGTTCTACCATGTATGTATATTCCTACTCCACATGATGAGAACATTAAAAAAAAGTTGGGTAGAACTTTCGCACCTGGTAGATTTTTTAGGGGGGCATGGAGGGACTCAAAATCATAGACTGTGGACCGATTGTCCTGAAACTTGTTCAAAATACCTATGTCTTTTTGAAAAAGAAACACATTTTGCTAATACAACTGTTTTGATTTAGGCTTTAGCTTTTGAGATAATACATAAATATATATTTACCTATATTTTTTTAAATGTTAGAAGAATAGAACTCAATGAGTTTTCATGCTAAAAAAAACAATGCCAGTTTAGGAATCCTTGAAAGATTTCCAACAAAACTAAAGAGATGGATTTTCCATTTTTGCCCTCATAATTTTTATCACAGCTCAAACCCGAACGACAGACGTCCCGAAGGCCTAGCTAATGGCTGAGGTAACCTACAAGGGCACAAAAGCCCCATGGGGTTGCCGGGTCCCGTAACATAGGATGGGCGAACCTAAACTAATCTAACCCAATGGCCCATCCCATGACCCCTGAGGGAGGACTGACAGCAAGAGCAAGCTGAAACAAGTAGGCATTAGGCTTCGACGCACGTAAAAACGACCGACTCTGCAACCCTGTTGGTTACACTTCCAACTTAACCGACACAGATCTGAACATGAACATTGCAGTATGTCCACCATGAAACCTAGATGCATAGAGTACGTTACGTGGACACAAGATAAACGACAAGCTTGTGTAAAGCTATAGAACACATAAAACATTAACACAAAGGGAGACGGCACAATAAGATGACGAGGTAAGCGATGGAATATTTTTATCAACAAAGTTTTAAAACGAGCAGAGCAGTATTACCAACACAAAGGAAAACAGTACAATAAAAACCCACGGGGTTTACGATAAGACGTTCAATTGCTCCAAGAAACAAGCAGCATTATCAAGATGCTGAAAAGCAACATAGCAAACAATGGTGCAGCCAAAAACAAGGCGCAGGGCTCACGATGAGCATTGCCAAGTTATGGGAAAAACGGTCCAAGAAGCAGCAAGGTAAAGAGAAGAAAGACTCGGAGCTGAGGAGGAGCAGCAGCAGCTAGTGGGTGTCAATATTGACAGAAGCAGAGGCGGAGCAGATACGAGAGCTCTCGTAAATTACAGCTAATTGACACGCTTAGCCCCGCGTGAAATATAATGAGCGATCAAATTTATACAGTCGCGAGCTGCGTTCAATAGTGTATCATGTTCAGGTGCGTTGTTGATGAGCGCTGGCTGCAAGGTGGTATCCAAGAATACATATGTAGTGGGAGTGAAGTGCTTTCTAGGTGGGGCGGACAGAGGTGGCAGCAGCGTATGAGTCGGGAAGTCGCCGATGAGTACAAAACTTATTTTCGTTAACTAGTTTGAGTATGTTGGGGGAATTTCAGACATTGCATAAAAGAACCAATTTCATTAATTCAAATAAATAATTTGAATGTACTGTGATTGGATACCTTACATCTTTATATATATTTCCTACAAGGGCACCTTCCGGATAGGTATCTTCGCATACTGCAGCTACGACGCAAGAAAAGTAACCGAGCGCTAGCAACTTCCACTAGCTACAGAACGTGAAGGACTGCAGGTGATACCAATAAATTTTAGGAAGTATAGGTTAGCCGGTACGTTTAGGGGTTAAATTAGAACACTGAATGAAGTATACGCATAGGTACACTATGAAAGGAAGGCGCAACATAGTAGTGAACAGATAGGAGCATCTTCACTGGTATTAATGACACTAAAAATAGTTACTGGCTAATGAGAATGGAAAACAAATGTAGTGACGAAATATAAATGTAAATATAAAGAGAAAGAAATAATATTAGCGTAATAAAAACCTACAGGCGCTGCCTATGGGAAGCAATTTTTATGCTTTAACTAGGTACTTACAGTACTAATTCGTGAAATGAAAGCCGTTCAACTTCTGCCAAAAACTTTATTCAGCGAAAATTTATTCTACGATATCTCTAATTGTGTTTTTGAGACGTTTCCGCTCAACTGTGTCATGCATACGGACACAAATATAGGTAGAAAAAATAAAGTCAGAACACAAAAATACCTACCTACCACATTTCACACACGCAAACTCTGTACGGAATTTAAGATAGAAAGAAAACGATAGCAAGACGCGCGCATCCTCAGAGCGTTGCATGGGAACTGCACGCCGGAAAACGAGCAGGCTGATCACATCTCTTGAGTGGAGCCGTGCAGTGATACGGCGATCGATAGGGACACGCCACACCGCTTATATATACAGGAAGTATAGGACGGTGCTATACTTCACCTCGAGATGATCAATGGGCCACAGTGGACAATCATATAATAACAGTTAGTATTTACAAAGGGCAGTAAAATAGTGGATTGCTGCAGTTTCAACATGTGTGTAATTCAGCATCGCCACGTCTACACCTGAAGCACAACTTGAGTAAGCGTTGCATATGACATTGCCTAAACCAGTGTGGCGCTCAGCAAGCCCTCATGGAAATGAGTTAATGGCCGCGAAACGGAAAAATAAAGCGAGAGAGAAACTTCAGAGGATGTCATGGCTTTTATATGAAACAAGTCTAGTAGCTTCTCGTTCTCGAGATTTTACAGTGCGCAAGCTAACAGTTTCAAAAGCATACAAGGATGCGTTTTGAAATATTCACTGGCTGTTGGATGTCACTGGGCCGAGCGCAGAATCCATTAACGGCCGATTCTTACACAGAGATGATCGCTACCAACTCTCCACGGGTATTTTGTGCTCTCTGTACCAGGCATTCAAAGAGAGCGTCCATGCTCGGCCCACTGTGAGAGCGAACACGAGTCATAACCTCGATCTCCAGTGGTTGGTTGGTAATTTTAAACGGTGGAATTGCAAGCAAGCCGCAACAATAATCGAAGAGCGTCGAGTCAGCAATGATTGCGCTGCTGATGTTTTCTAACAGTTTTTTTTCCAGCTGCGCAACTCATGCATTGCGCAACAGCTGCACTAAAACTGCCCAGTGCAAGTAGGCCTTCAGTTTCAAATGAGGATAAACACAACAAACGAATTAAAATAAAACAAAATCAAGGAACGACGTAAAATGACCCTCAGAGGTTGAACCAAAGTTTTGTTTCTTGTAGGACAAGCAATTTTCAAAACAGTGCAGGGTTCCTGAAGTTCTTTGACTGCTTTCCCTACAACTAAACCATCTGTAGATGCTAGAGATCTCCAATTAAGACCCAAACTTTCGAAGCACGATTCCAACCTCCCATCAGTAACGATAACATACCAAACTTTATTTCAACAAAAAGTACCGTATGTCATTTTCGATTTTCGCTAGTTAGGAAAACCATGGTTAAAAATGTCATGAGAAGTAACCTACGATAATCACTTGGCGAAACTAGCTTATATGGGGACTACACCATAGTGGACTGTCCATTTTCCGCATACAAGATGATTTCAAATTAGCAGAAGGGACATTAAAACGGGCGCAAAGCGAGCACTTCGTACCAAGGAATTTGAAGACGGTAATGTTGCTCGTGTAATTGTTTCAGGTCATTTTTGGTACATTAAGATTCTCTACATTCTATGTAGTCCCAGATACTTAAGACGGATTCATGTTTCTTTCCAACAGATGCATTCTTTACATCACTACGAAGATTTTTTAGGACTTGAGACTCGTGCGTTCGAACAAGTTAAATAGTTGCCTCGCAAAAGACCTGATTTTGAGGGGACAGTCAAGCATGGTGTAGCTTCGGGATGTATTCTATAGCTTGCACAACGTCCACATGGCAGTAGCACATATCACTCCTACAAAGAAGCTTATACCGTAAGTAAAGACTTTAAAGAAGACGAACTGAAGCTTTGCATTGCTGCAAGGGTCACTAGACGCCAAATGCTAAAGGCCACAGGACCTCGGAGAGTCGTTCATCACACAGCCTTCTTCTGAACTGCTATTATGAAGAAAAAAACCTGTCGCGGTAAAATACAGCGAGCCTAAAGTATCGCACTTTTTAAATATTGATGACACAGCATGAAGGAGTGGCCAGTAAAGAGCCACGAGAAAAATATGTATTTTAGAAGGTAAGGGCATTTGAAGTAAAGAACCAGCGCCATTTTACTGGTGAACTGTAATAGAGCGGATGTGGAAGGCAAGCAGCAGAACTAAAGTATCACGCAAGCTTCATTATAATGATGCATTATACATAAGCAGTATCCATAAAGTAGACCTGCAGTGAAGAGAAATATACGTAGAGGAACAGGCTGTGAGTAGACTAATGGCGAAGCTAGCTAGTATATAAAGCAAACATTGGCTGGTCACATCAAAGTGTGAGAGATGAGTTCGACGGGCTCACTGCATAGAGTTGGTCTAATTCACCATCTCTAGCTTACCAGAAAGTTCAATGTTCAGCCTAGAGCTCGCTACTTTCGGTCCAATTCCAAGCGTTCAAAATCAACAAGATTGAAGATAAGGCCGTCTCAAGCGCAATCGATTGTGATTACCAGTGGAACTTCGATACAAAATGGTGAACTCAACGCTCATAGGGTGAAGTTTCGAAGAACTTAACGCTGGGCAAATTTGAATACCTCCATCCAACTGGGCCAACCGCACATGACTTAGACATACTGTTTAGCCAGGCTAAATTCTTATGTAAGAAGAACAAGGAGGTTACAGCAACGATTCATATGCAACTACACTGAACATGTTTTTGTTATAGACAGCTAAGATCCCTTGCGTTAAAAGTTTATTACTAAGCAAACCTGCTGCATTCAGTTCGTTTTTTTTTTTTAATTTCAGCGAGATTTTTGTAGTTATGAACAAATTTTCACAGTCCGTTCAAGCAAAGCAGTGTCTTGAAGGGAATGAATGAAAAACAACAACAAAATCAATTAACAGCTAGAGAAGGACTCTGAGAGCGCATACCTCCGCCACGTAATGCAACGTTGACGACAACTTCAAATAGGTTAGGAAGCCTGGATTTCTTTGTATCATCACCAAGATTTGATAAGGTGATCCACGTAACATTTCTAGCAGTTACTACAAATTTCATGATGTTCCGACCAGAACTTCTAGGAGTTATGTTCTGACAAGGAAAAAGACAAACAGTGACACAAATGAATGAACAGGACATGACTAAAATTTGGTTATTTGTACATCTTAACATACCGAACAGTTCCGCAAATTTCATGAAGATCCGTTCTTTTCAACTTTTTTTAGAGTAAGGTTACCAAAAAAAAAGGTAGACAAACAAACGGCTGAACGGATCTTCAAAAGTTAATCATCTGTTCCTTCTTACATACCTAACAACTCTTGTAAATTTCACGAAGATTCATCCATAACTTTTGGAATAAACTTGGAAGACAGACAAAAAAAGACAACCTCAGACAAAAAAAAAATAACTTCCTTGGCGTAGGTAACTATAATACAGAAGCTTCACAGTTAGTCAAACGAGACAAAGCTTTGTACTAGTACTAAACTATACGTTCTCTATGTATGTACATGGAACTTTAAAAGCACCATAATGTTAACGCACACAACGAGAACCCGCAGTGAAAAAGTTCCGGCTACCCACACAAATATAAGCACGGCAGAGACTTCAATCCATAAAATAAAGTCCATCTTGAGCACAAACGTCAATGAGTAGAGGATAAAATTTTCTACACAGCACTACTACATTCACGAAAATCTAGGGACAATGGGATGAAGATTTGAATACCACTACGTAACTCATATAACTACACTGCTAGCGTAAGTGTGCTTTATAATGGCTTTTTAATTCTATAGCTTACCACTGACGAATGGATATAATCACACGTTGTAGCTACTGATTTTCATGGAAGAAGTAATGAATGTTGTCGGTGGCATAAACACTTCGAAGCCAGACAATGCACTACGGCGGGTGATTAAATTTACACAAGTAGGTAGTTATATAGTAAAAAAATTTAAGCCTCCGTTTCCGAGCAGAATAACATCACAGAGGAAAGAGCAAGGAACATATAGTATGCCGATAGAAACGGGGAACCCATGCACGAAGGTGTTTCCACACAGGGTCAATGAGCATGGGAGCAGCAAGTCGGGAAAGAAGAGGAAGAACAGAATAAAACATGAGCAAGTAGGAGTATGAAATCGGGAAGGAAGCAAAGTGGGTACGAAAGACAGACGTCCCGAAGGCCTAGCTAATGGCTGAGGTAACCTACACGAGCCCCATGGGATTGCCGGGCCCCATAAAATAGGATGGGCGAACCTAAACTAACCTATCCCTATGGCCCATCCTCTGCCCCCTGAGGGTCTGTTATATTTACACAATGAGCACAGTACCAGTGTAGGAAAATATCAAGCCTATCACAATTACTCAGTTCGTAGGTTTCTCACGGGTTGTGAGATTTGCAGTACGTAGTTATCGTCTTTGCTAAATTTAGTCATCTCATTTCTGGTAGCTACATGCACCTAGGTATTTCTTCCGGAAGTGTACTGAGTGCAGAGAGCTTCTTCATGAGTCGAATGAGCCGTAAAAGTTGCAACAGGGCTGCTAATAGTCAACGTGGAACATATCAGTTTTTCCAAAGAGGGCACTAAAGTTGTAGGGCGACAACCGCGGCCACTACGAGCCGCATTATTCTGAGTCATCAGCAACGAGTCTATAAATTTAAGAAAGATAAAAGTTCAGGGAACTTCTAATGCTCAAGAAATATATTGAGCACTAACAAGCTGCTCCCGAGGACAATAAAATCTACGACCGACGCTCCCCTGCTCTTGAGAGGCGCGGCAAAAACCTGCGCGGCGGAGGCCTTTCGCAAATCCCCGGAGCGTCGTAACGTCTGCAGGGCACAGTAAATCCTGCTGCTTATCTTCCTTTTGTAGCGCGTGATCCGTGCTGCTTATGCTCCGGTGCTGTGTGGCGAGCTGTGCTCATGTTCCGGTGCTGTATGGCGAGCTGCGCTCATGTTCCGGTGCTGTGTGGCGAGCTGCGCTCATGTTCCGGTGCTGTGTGGCGAGCTGCGCTCATGTTCCGGTGCTGTGTGGCGAGCTGCGCTCATGTTCCGGTGCTGTGTGGC
>LQNS02277998.1:11665210-11679455 GCA_001587735.2 Parhyale hawaiensis
ATTGACTCGCTGGCGAATCTGTGAATGGGCCGCAGAGCTCCCTCCTCCTCTATTGAAGCTCCTTGAGCTGAGCAGAAGTGAAGCCGACCATGTTCTCCTTTTTTGATCGATCAAGCTGGCAGTTGCATCGAATCTTTCCTCAGCTAATTAACAATGAACGTATAGGCTAATCCATGTAAGAGTTTCCTCGGAAACTATTCGGCGTCATCTTCAACAGCCGGATAAGCTAGTATATAAATAAAACAGATTGGTCTTTTGACTAGGAACATAAGGCAATTGAGTGCAATCGGCTGTCCAACACGACAGCAAATTAATAGCATCAGCACATCGCTTTCACCATTCACGCTCGTGGCCAGCATTCTATAGTAGCTATACCAATTTGGCATGAGAAATAAACATTGAGAATAATAGAGTCACAGGCGTAGCCAAGACATGCTATCCTCTGTGACGCATGCTTCTGTACACTTAAATATAATTTGAATTTAGCAACAGCAAAATTCAAGAAATACAGTCACGGATATACGGTATGCACTCTCCGGCTTAGGGTCAAGTAGTGCATCATAGGCAAGATGGCTTTCATTTTTTATATTAAAACACTGAAATCATCCACACCGACCCCGAAAGTAAGCCGTTTTTCATCGATATCGCAGTTCTTCAAGATGTCATCTGGTGCTTGTGTTACCACCCCAATTTCAATTAACACTCTTAACTATGCAAACCCTACTGGTATGCAGTTTCCGAGCTCTGGAATTCCAAATACATACCAGTACTTTTCGTGTAGCATTCTATGGAAGAGGATGCAACTTGCGACACTCTTGACTGCGGCGCAATCGTAAGATAAATATAGCAAGAGAAGTAAGGGACATGCAGCATAACGGGAGAAACATTGAGCACATCCACGGGGATGTACGTCTACAGGATAAGCATGCATGGGAGCAGCAAGTCGGGATATGAAAGGTTGAATAGGACAAAGCATCATCAGAAGGAGTACGAAAATGGATAAAGTACGAAGGGAAGACGTCCCCAAGGGCACGATCACTTGAACACAGGAAGGGCGAACCTGTGGTATATAACAACTATCTAAATGACATCAATACAAGCACGGAATTAAAAAAAGGCACTGAAAAACCACAGCGTATTTCCAATAATAGGATGCACAGTCAGGGTCAAGTGCTCTGAGCAGCATGCAGCTAACCAACAAAACGCTTCAATTTTCGATATGGATAAAGACACATCGCATCAAATATAAGGAAGAAGAAGCTGGGACGCGCGCTCCCTCTCGAGAGTCACTCGAACACGACAGCGCAAACATTTCCTTAGACGACAGCCAATAAGAGAAAATGTGGCGGTGGTGCGAGGGCTAATATGATGTGCAGACCAACACTGCAGGCTGGCACAGTCACGGAAGTAAAGACAAGCTCTGTTGAGTGCCATATTGCTCCCAGTTCTTATTGCTGTGCCAATACTGCAGGGGAAAGGAAAGGGAAATTGGTTCAGTTTTGTGCAGACAGCAATGGGTGTTTTCGGGCACCTTATATTGCCTAAGTCGCGCGCGAGGAATCAAAACTACACGTAGAATAGGTTCGGGTATGTGGCCGCAGCGTTTAGATAGCACTTGGTGAACAAAGAGAACAACTTGTAGGTTCAGTTTCATGCAAAATTAAGTGACAAACTGCTTTAAATTGATCTTTGGTTTCCTGCAAGATTGCGTGCCGATACTGCGTGCGGAAGGAAAACAAAAAAAGATTCGGTTTTAGGCAGAACTTTGTCGTCTGTCCCATATATATCACCAGGGTTGGCAAAAACCATGGTTTTATGGCTTATACCAAACACCAAGGTTTACTGGATAAACCAAAAAGAAACGTGTTTTTTTTGTTGACTTATTTTTTCCATTTTTTCATATCTTGTTTCTTCCAGAGTTCTAGGAGTTTTATCCAACATTTAAAGGGTTTTCTGCTGTGTAGACACGTGTAGCTATAGCTAATCATCAGCAATCTTAGTCACTTCACTTCAACTTCTTATTGTAGAAGAATGATTTAAAGATGAAGGAGTTACGAAGAAGCAGTTAGCAAAGTACCAGTAATTGCTATGGCTGCATTTGATATGCAAACTGCAAGGATGCTATAATTTATAATTGCAATATAAAATCCTTTGAAAAACTTGAGAACACTTCGAATTACATATACAACTTGACAGAAATAGCAAGCTACTAGCTAATTCATAACAGAATAATGAACTAAAACAAGTGAAATAGCTATAAAATTTTTTGAAAATCTTAGAAACACGCAAAAATACAAAGACATCTCGATAGAAATAGCTACTAGCTAATGAAGAGCAGAACAATGAACTGAAGAAAGTGAAATACATGTAGCTATATGCCTACTTGCTTGTCATGAGCTCAATAGTTATCTAATAGCAACTATATAATTACTACTTCTAATTTTCAATAGCGTCTAGCTTAGCAGAATATAATTAGACATACATATCTGATATGAATGAGCACAAAATTTAAGAAGTTATAGGTTTTTAATAAACAGAAACAATAGTTGACCCTAATAAGTTATAGGTTTTTAATAAACAGAAACAATAGTTGACCCTAACTGTCAAACGGATTCCTGAAAAGAAACACATTCTTTCAGTTCTGTGACTAAAATTTGATACTTTCTATAAGTAAAACAGCTTATTTTGCAATGTTAATGAATATAAACGAAAAAAGTTGAATAAAAACCAAAGAAACATTATTTTTTTGGTTGGTTTTAACCACTTTTTTTTAAACCAGCCAACCTTACATATCACTAAATTATCCTTCTTTTAATTAGGGAAAATTCTTAGTAAGACAATACTGCACTCATTACCAAGATGTAATAAAAAGCAGAAGCAAATAATGCAACACGTTTTCTACAACTCACTGTAACGTACGCAAACACGTGGCTATATTGAGGGCAGCAAATTCTGCTGTGTCTCTGTGCTTCCGCATCAGTCTGGGGATGGTGCATGACTTAGCGGATTCTCTTCAGCCTTTCACCACCTCTCTCCTAGAGCTGACGGAATTTTGAACTAGTTCTATTAGGTGTGTGTAGCTGTGTTACCATATAGCACTTATCTGTCCGGTAATGGAGCACGTCCTATACCAGGCAGAGAACGTCCGAACAGAATCTATTCTTTTACGTATGACGTGCTTGAAAGCTTTACGTAGCGGACAATACAACGCGTACGATCAATCAAGCAGGAAACCAGTTAAACAGAATAATTTTCACAACTATCAGATTTCTGGTACATATGTACTGAACCGCAGTCCGCGTCCTCAGTAAATGCACTGAGGAACTGTGCAACATCCATCCGTCAACATATACAGTAAAATATGTAAATATGTATTCTTTCGAAGGCTAACTGCGTAACTTTAATACAGACCGGTAATTTTTCATTATTTATGTGCCCAGTTCATTCACAATATCTACAGGCCATAGACACGGCACAGCAACTGGGCCAGCTGGATGGCGGAAGTCAACTAAGAAAATACATTCCTTTAATTGCGTTAACACGACATGATGCAAAATCGACCCCATTAGAACATTTTGAAAAGATCCACGGGAAATAATCCGAACACTTAACTATCTCGAAACAGTCTACGGGTCAGTTCCGCGGTCTTTGCGATAGTAAACGCGCGCTTAGGTGCTGCCATCCACCACCACCCTTATACAGCAGCCCTTCCAATGAGCTCACCACGCTGGTACAGCAGCCCTTCCCAATGAGCTCTTACTCCGAAGAACTTGTAGGTTAGGAGGCGTGGTCTGGTTCGTCTAGTGTACTGTATTTTAAGGGTTTTAAAGCGTTTTAGAACGTATTTTAGGACATTAGAAGAACCATCCTAGCCCCTAACCTACAAGGTTCTCAGAGTAAAAGCTCATTGTTAGTTACTGTTCGTTACTTAGCGTCAAGGCCAATGAAAGATTGACAGTAAGTAAGGCCATTCAAAGCCTAACGCTAAGTACAGGGGGCAGTTCAATAACCTACCGAAAATTTTGTCAGCCTAACGGCATTTGGGAAGGCTAACGGGAAAAGATGTCGTCCTAAACCCCGATCTATAAATATATATCCTGCATTCTATTTAGGTACGGCAGACGTTTGCAGCACGATTATTGCATATTTATTACAGTATTGAATCCTCACCAACTGTGCATTGTTCATTCATGGAGAATGAGAGCAACGTTAAAAGTATTGTTAGCCAGCCACTAATCTTCCCAAGTTGAAAATTGCCTCTCCTTAACACAAAGTGATCTTTCCCTAGCCATGAAGATGGTGATCCAAAGCGGAACTTGAGGGATCCCTGAGCAACGGGTCGAGGCGCAAGGGTATGACAAGTCAGGAAAAATAAATGAAACCCATAAAAAATAGATAATTTTAACGGAGCACAAAACACTAACTGTAGCTATTGGATAAAAAAAGTTTTATCGATGTTTTCCTACCCGGAAGAGAGAAAAAAAAAGAGGAGCAAAGACAAAGGGAAAACAAGGACACAAAGCGAGCAATTTGAGAGGAGCCTGCAGAGCGCCTAAACAAACCCTCGATTTTAATGGAAATCAGAGCGTTGGGCGCAGCATCCATCATGCGGCGGGAGCTGGCAGTGATACCGAGGAGGTGGAGAGAGCAGGGAAAAATAATTTTTGTGTTTTAGTTACAGCATTACAAGTAAGATACTCATGAAGAGACATTGTTTTTTTTCGGTAAGTAGAATAGCCTTTCGGCCCTCACTGCATGTACAATTTGAGCTTCGTCAGCTCTTTTCTTTTCAATGAGTGGAGGTGTTCGACCCTCAATGCTCTGGCGATTTGAACTTAGTCTAGCTACGTTTCTACATTCTGTGCCAAGCAGCGCGATCAAGCAGCAAGTCGAAGCAAAAAAATAAAGAGTAGATAAAGGACAGAAGTAAAAGACAGGAAACATCTAAAATATACAAAGAACAAAGCTCAATTACGCTTAGCTGCAAGTTGAGTGGAACGCAACAGAGCAACAACAGTTTTATACAGTAATACCGATACGTCGTTGAATTAGAATTAGTGAAAGGTACAAGTCTGATTAGACGTGCAGTTGAAGAATCAAGAAAGAAGGGAAGACATGACGCATGTCGAGAGAATGCGGAACCCGCGCACGACCGGTAGCGACGTCATGGTATCAATCATCTGCCATGACCATTTGTCACGTTGTATATAAATTTCTGAAAATTGTTTCCGCTTTGAATTTGCGCCTATCACTGTGACTCCGAAATACCGAATATGGGAAACCAGTAGTGAGTCATCAACAGCATTTTCTGTAAATTTACGAAGCTCTACTGGAAATGAAAATTACTCATCATGAGAGAAGAAGAAATCCCAAAATAAAACATTGACATGACATTTTCTTGGCCTTGCAATTATTATTATCAACAGCAGTTTATTACTACCTGACTCTGCCTTTCCGCCCAACACATTATTATCACAAATATCAACAGCAACATATGAGATAACTCCACTTTTGCGCCCACCAACTACTTTCCAGAACAATAACTTATTTTAGCCTGTCCTCTTTGCCCATAAAATCATCAGATTAGAAAAGGCGCTCAATTATTAAATACAAATTATCACACACATCGATCTGAACATCCTACGGGCACTGCACGAGGCTTTAGCAAATTTACCGAAGCGTGGAGCATTCTCTCGCATCAATTCTATGCCAACGGCAGCACCAGCAGAGGCAGCGGCCGCGAGCTTCCAACAACGCCGACACAGCAAAAATTTGTTGCCCAAAACAAGAGGAAATAGTTTTAGGGGAGCGGCACTCAGGGCTGCCTGCCGCGCTCCTGGAGTTACGACGGCAGCATTGCGGGGCAAAAAAAAAAAAAAAAGATAGAGAAAACTCATCAGTGTTTATGGTTTTAATTTTATATGTGACTGTAATTTGATCAATGGAAAGTAAAAATAGCAGCTCGTCTAGACTGAATAATCTCGTGTACATCAATGAAGAGAAACTCACCAAACGTTTGCACAACATGAACATTAGGCAACGTTCATGGGTAAATACGGAGTAATGGGCAAGCCAGGTCTGGAGTCCAGATATACTTAAGGCTGAGCGTTACAATGCTCTCTAGTGTATAAGCGATTCGACATCGCAATTTATCTTCCTCACGATTGTCACATTGCTACCAAGAAGACTATGAGAGAAAAGGTTAACATGTGTCTCACCTGCTGCATACTAACTACAGTCGCATACCATCGTAGGTCATACTACGTTTTACAGCTAGTTGCCTATAGCATAAACGCAAGCTGGCTGTATAGATAACAGTGTTATAGTTGTTAGATGATTATCTAAGACCGCATCTTAGTTTCGCGCGAGTAGCGACATGGGGAGACTGTGTTTGGTCCGGGTGAAGGTGTATAACCTAGTGGGCTGTGAGCGTCCTGACAAACTATACTTTTGACTCGCTTCTGACAAGAAACTGTACATGTAATTTTAAAGAAATCTATTCTATAACAACTGTTACTCTTGCTAACATACAGTAAGTCCTCAATAAACAAAGAAGTCGACACTGTACAAAATTATACAAGAGTGAGCGGGAAGGAGAGCGCTGATTAACTTACTACTGCTTCTCTTGATAAGCCATCATTTCTGAATTCATTAACCTTACCCTGTACGGAACAATTAACTGAACGTCATAAGCGGAAGCAATAGAGATGAGGCACTTCAAGATTTTGGCAACGCATTGAATAATGCTCCAAATTCATGAAATTTCAAAAACATTCCAATTACAATTTTTTTTAATAATTCGTCCTAGAATTCTTTGTGCACCCAAGGAAGGATGCTTCATCTCCAATTGTCTGTCATTGATTCATATATGCCTCAATATATTCCCCATTCAACTTCGATTGGATTCAGGTCTGGGGATTTCGCAGGCCAATTCAAGAGTGCTGGTATTTCGCACCACAAACCTGTCTTTTGTAAGCTTAGAAGTGTAAATAGGGACACTAACCAACAGAAAACACCATTATCTGCCCTGTGGGCATTAAAAAGGAGCAGAAGTATTTTCCTAACGCAGTAATGTATTTGCCAGCATTTTGCTTCCCTTCCATTGCAGCTAGAGAGAACGGCTTCAGAAACTGCAGAAAAGGCTTCCCAAAACGTAACGGACCATCGTCCAACTAGGCACTCGTAAACATCTGAGCCCCATCTCTTATTCGAGTCACTAATATTAAAACTCATCAGGGATAACAAAATTAAACTTCATTTAATCGCAGAACACGGCCGGCACTTATTCATATTTGTGTGACAAGGTGAGGATTTTCTCTTTCATTCTTGTGTCTCTCAGTCCGCTCTGGAGTCTTCATGATATCCTTATGAACCCAACGTACTGTTATATTGCTAATGAAATTAATAAGATTTAAAGGTCTCTTTGGACATTTTCACTTTTGGAAGCTACAAGGAGCATGAGGAGGCTGTTTTTTTTTCTGCTTCTGAACATGTCAGGATTTTTGAAAATGAATCTGACAATTGTTTGAACCTTAAAATCTTTTTGATAACTGCAATTAGGTACCTCCAGATTTAGTACATGCTAGATCTCTGCTCCTTTTTTCTGTTCAATAAGTGACCATTCTTTGCCAGAGTGCAATGCCAATGAGATGGCACAATTTAGTGATTTCCGTTGTCTTAAAGCAACGGGAGATTCGCCGACACGATGACAGACTGAGAGTCAAGACACATCATGTTAAAATCGTTTCCTGAATTACATTGATGCGCTCGTTTTCTCTACTGCCAATTTGAAAAACTAAATTTTCTCAAAGATATTCGATAATTCAATTTAATGTGTATTGATAACCTTAATGGCACAACGTTCCCGACAAATCATTCATAATTCTATTCAATGTCGAAAACTAACGTTATACACCGAGTTCTTGAGCTGTATCTACTATATTTGGTTAAATTTTACCAATTTTGAAGCAGAGTTCTAAAAATTATGCCAATTTTCAACAATTTTTATCTCTACCATGTGCTTGAAACGTTATTACCTCCGCCAAGGAGGTTATAAGTATGTGTCCGAGTTTGCCTGTTATTCAGTTTGTCCGTCTGTCGTTAAGATAACTCGAAAAGTAACGGACGGATCTTTATGAAATTTGTAGGGAATGTTAGGAGGAACAGATAACTTTTGGTGAAGATCCGTCCAGCCATTTCTTTGATCGTCTGCATATTTTTTCTTGGTAACATAACTCAAACAGCTATCACCGTATTTCCATGAAATTCGCAGGAATTGTTTGAAACGCTAAAAGGCACAAATGAGCAAATTTTGGTGTTGACCGGTTCGTCCGTTTTGTGTGACTATATGTTTGTCTTGGTCTTTATAAGGACATAACCCAAAAAGCTATGGACGGATCTTCAAGAAAATTACAAGAACTGTTATGAATGTCAGGGGGCAAAACGGACTACCCAAGCTTCAGGACCAACTGGAATTTTTCGTTAAGATTGCCTTGCTTGGCGGAGGTATGCGCTCTCACAGTGCTGCTCTAGTTTATAAAATACGGTACCGGTAGTCATTCCAGGATAATTGTTTTCATTATTATTACTGTAGTTGTTTCTCCTATCGAATCATTTTCTACCAAAGCCCTAACTCTCTACTTTCATACGCAAATAATGGTTTTCTGCCGGTGAAATTCTTATATGTTTGACATGCACTGCTTTGAGGATATTGCTGCCCCCCTAAAATATAGGATACCTTCAATAGACGTAAAATGACATCTAGTACCGTGTACAAGTAATCTTGCATTAAATTTCACGTAAGAAAAAAATTGAAGCCTGAAACAAACCGTGCGAGTGCAAGGGGTGTGTATAATACGGCCGGCATTCTTACATGGCTCAGGGACACAGGAAGAAAAGATACCTACCTACCGTATAAATGTAAGGGTTGCATGCAGTATCAACAACTACGACCCACGATGTATAGCGTTTAATTTGTTCACGTAAGTTGCTGCAGCATGCAAAGTTCACCAAGTTCCCCAGAGACTGTATACACGAGGCTCAAGTACGCCAACGTCCTTTTCACAGAGACTCGAATTCCTGTTAGCCTGCGACTGCTGCAGCTTAGCTATTTACAGTTATTAGCGTCCGGGGAGGCTTTTAGAAGCAGTCCGAAGTTTGCGCACAGAGGTAAAGCTTTGAAGTTTCTTAATGACCAACCACGTCGAATCTAAGATTATATCGTGATATTATTTGTATTATAACTGGCTAGGTTAATAAACCCATGATGAATTTCGATTTACGAAGATGAATTTTTACACTTTTACAGGGCGAGAAGCAGCAAAACTACACGCTGCTCTCGGTTTTCCCTTTTACCGAAATCGCGAGAGAAAACCCTCGTAATTTAGACTTTTTTCAATGTCGTTATTTACGCATCGTCTGATATTGTCTATTTCCGGCATGCACGCAAACAGATGATCGGGAAAATGGTACATATTACAACTACAAGCAACGATAACGACAGCTACATAATTCGATCGTTATTTTTACGGGGGCGATGAACTCAGTTTGAAAGAATATCATTCAATGGAGGGTTTGTTGTACGATACGATTACTTACTGCCATTGAAAATACAGTTTGAAAAAGATATCGCGTATTTCCAAGGAGGACTTGCTGTGCATAATACCAACGTTTCATTCCAAATTTCACTTACGTACAAAAAAAACATGAACACGGCAGTAAGTACCGATATGAGACCGTAAAATTCACCACCACGCGCGAGTGGCGGCAGCAGTAGCAGATGTCGGAGGAGGCGGCAGCAATATTGGATATGACAGCGCGAGTCGCTGCAGAGAGGAAGGCAAGCCGATGGTGTTAGGAAAGATCAGGTTACGGTCTCCCTATGGTGGCATTTCTGATGTGCCAGGTGCATTATACACAACACAAGCGAAGCGCGGGCGTGAATGTGAGGCGGTGGCTGCGTGTACTGGCATTTTATCGTGCGCGGTAATCATCAGTTTTGTGGCAATAGGGTTTTCGAAACGAGGCCAACTGGTCGTTATGACCGGCAGTGCGGTAACCCCTTAGATATGAGCCGTCCGCAGTAAAGAGCATTTTTATTTGTTAGATACGATCATAGTTTAGAAAGATTTACCTCATGAAAAATACAATGGACAGGAGGAATAGCCTCTTAGCCTCAGAGAAAGAACGTTTTCGCAGGAAAAGTATTTTTTAAAAGACCAGCAAAGCATTTATAACGTAAGCAGTCAAATGGTATGTGCTGAAGCGCATAAGCGTCTTACGAACCCAAGATACGCACGGATCCATTAAATCTTATTCTAATTCTAAAAGTTTCAAGAGCTTCTTCGCAATGTTCTGCGTCTGGTAATTTAAATTGATGCAATATTTTGTTGGTCAGAATGTATTGAGATGCATGATGTTAAAACATACCTATTGTAACTTCAATAACTAAATGCAATGCATGAACCCACATGTCATTGAGTTTTATTTGGTAAATCAGGTAAATCTTCTTGCAACTTAATTGTAGTGAAAACATAAAATTTAATAGTGATTTAAGCCTTTTTATTTTAAACCTAGGGTTAGCTACTAAAAGAGGTGCGGATGTTCCGCGGATGCAGATGCGGATATTCGCCCCACCACAAACACCCACACCCTCTCACGACGGCAGTTTGTATAATAGGGACAGGCACAGCGCTTGCACGCATTTCAATCCAAATGAGAATTTGCAGTTTCCAGCACTATGGAAGAGTTTGGTGTACAGTGATAAATCTGCACATCCAAGCCTCCTTTGCTGCGGATCTCTTTAGCGGATTTTACAGTTCTGACATCCGCGAATGCGATTACGGATGTTACCACCTTAGCATTTGCGGATGTCAAGAAGGTGCGGATGCGAATATTCGCCCCATCACTACTAAACAGCCATTTTTTTCAGCATTCGACGGCACCTCGAGCTCAAAGAACTGACTTTAAAAACGAAAGTAATGTAAACGTTGACTAGCGAAATACTGTACTTCCTATAGAATTGACCAAAATATGACGCATCTCCAACGGCAGTAGTGGGTAATGATGCCAAATAGACCCCTCTGAGGGTAGGTTCCGGGTCCACCTACTTCCGGTTTCCCAGGCCCCGCCCACTTCCGGTTCGCACCCCCTCCCCAGACCCCCGCTACACCGCAAGTGCATTGGCCGTCCTAAGCAGGAAGGTCATGTGCGAGGGGAGCCGCGAGGGTAGGTTACTCTCGAAAGGGGCTAGTTGGCATCATTAACCACTACTAACGGCAATTATCAGCGTAATTATAAATTCATCCCAAGGGTAAAATTTTAAAACAACTTACTTTATAAATCTTAGAATGAGGTATAGAGTTCTGACCTAAGCAACTAGCGGTAAAAGACGGAAGTCCCGCACTGCGTTCTGTTCAAGAGAGAACGCCATTACCGTACACTTGGTGCTGCTAGACAAGCAATCATTGCAATAATAGGGCGATTATTAGGAAACCTAAAGTTGAATAAAAAATATAGAACCACAGTTAAAAGTTTCATTTTCTTAAAAAGCAAACCTTTCGGAATCATAAAAATTTCATCTTCAGTCTGTAAAAGTAAACAAAAGTCATTTTTTAGAAATGCAGATATAAACACATCAGTATAATTCTACTAACAAATTGACACACAATTAAAAAACTGTTGAAAGGGTATAAAAAAGGTGATGGATTAAAAAAAAAAACTAATGAACCTATGATTACAATAGTTTCAACTATTCACTGAAATTAATTATGAGAAGGTTTGGGCAAGGGCACTGCTACTTGACCATTGTTTAGTGACGGTCTTTCTGTGAAAATAAATAAACTTTCTAAAATACGAAGATCGGAATTTGAAGTTACTCTACTTAAAATGGAAAAAATTAACATTTTAAAACGGTGATTATCGAAGGTACAGTGATTCCTAATTGCTGAATGTGGGGGAGCAGTATACCTACTAAGTCGGCCCGTACGATGGGAGATGCCTGCGTGTTGGCTGCGCCGTACAAACTGTTGGAGAGAGCTGCTCCCAACATACGACCGCTGGCAGCGGTCACACTTATAGCAATAAACGCAGCCACTCAGCAGGGCATCCTCCAATCGTTCCTTTCTTGGGAAGAATGAACCTATTTTAAAGTTATTTCGATAAAAAATTTTTAAATCTATACATGGAAAAATTTCTGAACAAGTGCAGTAATTTCTTTACGTAATTCTGCATTCGTCTAACCCATGAAGGGTAAACCAACAAAAAATTTTTGTTTCGGTACAGTTATTGACCTTTCACGTGGTATATAAATAGAGTTAAGGAATTTTCTTATTTGTTTCTCTACTAATACTGATGGAAACAGGTTGTCACGAAAAAGTTCTTTAAAAAAGTTACCTCAGCATGAAAGACTTGAAAATTGTAGGATATATTGTAAGCTCTATGCAAAAGTGTTGTAGTAGTAGATTTGACGTTCCGCTCCAGACAAGCAGTCATGTCTGGAGTGGAACGTACTCTAGCGAGTGAGTAGGCAGTGATTTAGTGTATGCAGTAGCTAGCGTCACTCCCACAAGAGCCTGTCCTAGCACCATTCAAGACAAACCATGGATGGCACGTACGTACCAAAGTTTGTTATACATACTTACATGAATGGAAAGCTGAAACCATGGATTGATTAGAGGGCTCAGTAAAGAAAACTGTGCAGGCCAACTGAGAACTACATAGCAGCACCCAAATATGTCTATCGTAAGCCAGAAGACAAATGCACGGCAATACCACGGAACATAATGGTTAATCTACCGCCACATATTGCATACTGACACACACACAGGCCGCTGAGACATGCACCATCACCCTGATAGGTTTTGTCTTACTGGCTGTTTACTTTTAATGCAGTGAAACTGAACTTTAGAGGAAAGATGTTTGTAAATGTGAAAGGCGGTGTTAGACGGCATGAACGTATCCGGAAAATCGTATCTGAAGGGAGAAGGGGGTTTATTAACTCCTAAATAGGGTAGGTATATCGCCGAAACTGAGACATGTTGCAGAGAAATGATTGGAAAAGTGAAGAAAATATTTATCGTCCACATTAGCGGCCACCTAGTTCAGCAATCTGTGTTTATTCACAGGACCCATAAGGTCCTTTAGGTGATCGTTATATAGCTACTCTTCAACGTATGCGAGTTATTTTAATCAGTCAACACTTCTTGCAGTACTAATGAAATTCACCGTTCATATTCCAACAAATAAAATAAGTACTCTCTGCCTGTTTGTTCGCCTCGCCGGTAATAGAATTACAACACTTAGTGATCACCCATTCAAAAAGGTTCATAAATGTAGCACAAAAAAAAAACACTCCACAGCTACGAGGCAAAAATGATTAGAAAAATGCAAAAAATGCTTAGAGTCAAATTAAACGACAACCCAGCCGAACCACAAGGTTTACAAGTTTGCTCGAACGGTCGCCTTTTGGCGGTACACGTACCACTGAATGTTCATCAAAATTAGCAGAGAATTGGGATATCTTGCCTCATAACGATAAAAAACAAATATAAAAGTTGCATCTGTAGCTCAGCACAAAGTAACCACCCACAACAATCACCAGCTTAGCAAGTTTTCTCGCTGCAGCAAGTAGTAACAAATTTGTTTCTAAAAATTCCTGTTAAACTACTAAAATGAACACAATACAAAGCAACAGAGCGCTAGTCAATGTAAAACAAACACCAAGTTCAAAATCGTAAGACTTGCAGGTAGCAAAACCACGGAGCTCGAGCACCTAACGGAAAAATGCCGGTTGTGCGTACTGAATGTCCCACCGCTTACAGAAAATAAAACCATTATATTGTATACACGAGCCCTACTCTAACAAAATAATAAAGACACTGCCCCATGTGCCAGTTGAAAGTCCAAAAGACTTATAGGCAGCAAAACCATGGTGCTTAGGTCCTCACGAAATACAGTGCCATTTATGGGTGGCGAACGTCCTAGGATTTACAGGAAGCAAAACGACGGTAGACGAGCCCGTCCAAAAAAAAAAAAAAAAGCCACAGCCACATGCGCCTGTCGCAAGTTCCAAGATCAAGAGGAAGCAAACCGCAGAGACCATTGGCGCAATGAAGGCAAAGAAATAAAAATGGGACGGGCAAATCCGGGAAGCCAGAGGCTGTCTTTGATGCTGTTAGCTTTGCTTGTGGTTCATGAGTGGCAGCAGAGGGACAGAGCAAAGAGATGAGGGCCGCGAGAGCGAGGG
>LQNS02277998.1:11679476-11690584 GCA_001587735.2 Parhyale hawaiensis
CATTGGCGCAATGAAGGCAAAGAAATAAAAATGGGACGGGCAAATCCGGGAAGCCAGAGGCTGTCTTTGATGCTGTTAGCTTTGCTTGTGGTTCATGAGTGGCAGCAGAGGGACAGAGCAAAGAGATGAGGGCCGCGAGAGCGAGGGGAAGCTAATGCAGGAACCTGCCGCCCCGGCAATAAAAGGGTCCGCGGTGTGACGGGCGGCAGCCGAGAGCAGCTGCTGGGTGAGGGCGGAAGTGTTCCGGCGAGTGAGAAATGAGAGACGTAACTTTTGTGCAGGTGATAGGGTCGAGTAAATCAAGCATAGGGTGTGCTGGTGTAATGGGGCTTGTTCAAGGTACCTTACAGGCCCGCCCTATCACACGGGCGAACGTTACTCGGCACGTGGCTCATTCTGCATGCTGTACTAGAAACATTATAGTGCTGTCTATACGGTTTGCTCACAGCGCGATCTTCACTGTCAAAAGAGCACATTAACTTACACTTGAGTTAATGCATTTTTCAACTTTTCTACGTCTCGTAAAATAGTCGCACTACCTATGGAGTTTAAAACCTCAGTTGTTGTTCCCTGTGTCGTCATAATCAATTTTAAAAATTACGCTGTAGTTGTAGCGGGTCCCAATCGTGTGCGAGAGAGGATTTCCACCGAGCACTGTTGGCAGCTCGTGTATCAACACCCAAAGTTCGAGGGACACTTTCCTTTGGCTGCTGTGCGCTGTTCGAAAAACTTTTTCGCCTGGACGACAAGGCTTTCAGACACAAGGTCCGTTAATTAATAAAGCCCCGCGGAAGTCTCTGCCACGATTGTTTTCTAATAGGTACTTAAAGATTAGACGAAACCCAATTATGGCCAAAGTACGACAAGTCGTCGGCATGACTATCTAAAACAATGTTTCCCAACTATAGAGACCACATTATCCCCCCCCCCCCCGGGCGGTGACTAAATATAACCTGGATGTAGAGAGTAAGCAGCGGGTTATACCAATGACCTGGGCAATCTATGAGATTGCAAACAAATAAAACAGCCGATACTGCTGGGTCTATGTTCAGTGGGGTAAATGATGTTGCGAAATCGCATTTTGAGGTAATAACTTGAAAAATATTGAGAATCTGCCACTAATGTGTCGGTTACACGAGATAGCTGCAGCAAATTACGAGCCGTAACTAATTCAACATTTCAATAAGCGACCCTGAACTTTGCTGAACTAAAGCTATGGCTGTAAATGGAAAATCCACAGGGCTCCTGCACATAATGGTAGGCTACTGCACCGACAGACCTAATGTACGGAGCTTGGGCCCAGCAGAGCACAATAATAGCAGTGGCTCCGTCGAAACGCAAAACATGCCGCTGGCTGTTAAACAGATGGTAGCAATAGCAGACAGTGGGAGTGAGAGCGTTGAGGAGAGCTCGTAGTAGCACCTACTCAGACAGGCATTTAGCGATATAGCCACTAACATGCGTAAGCTACACGTTCAAAAAAGTTTAGGGTTTCAACAGGAAAAATTAGGAAAGTGGCAATAATGTTCTCTGTCGAGCAATAGTAGGTGCTCACAATGTCCGCCGTTTCGGTTGAAATGAATGTATAGTACGTACACATTGTATAAAGAACATTTCCTACTTCCTTATGAGGGAAATGTCAGCATTGTATTATTGTATCGGTGATATCTCTGGGACTGTCTGCAGGTAGTGTACGTTTCTTAGCGGAAATTTTCTCGTCTCCGTATCCGCACTTCTGTATTAGAGTGTTTGCTCATTGCTGCTGGAGCTTTGCATGCTCTTCCTGATGCAGAATATTCAATTCACCGCCAATGCATCCGTATGATAGTTATATTACTTGAGGAGATCTCCGATAAATGCATAAATGTTTCCTTAATCTTTCTGGAATGCCTTTAATATTCAAAAATGAAAAACTTATAAAAGACAAACGTGTTTTACTTATACAATCTTACTTTCTGAAAAGCAATCACTCTTATAACACATTCATCAATAGGATAATCAACACAAATCGAACATGCCTGCTGTACAGATAATAGTCCTTAGCAGAAATATGAATGTAGTACTGACGGAATTAGGTGTTAATAAATTATAATTTATCTATCATCAACAAAATAGTCTGGAGAGAGAAGTCCATCTTTTGAATAATTTGATTTCAGCAGCATTGAAAGCTCGATAGGATAAGGTGTAAATACACATTGCCAACTGTAGATGGCATGGGTTCGAACCCGGCACTGGGCTGTAGCTTTTTTTTTCAACGGAAGGTCCACATAAAATAACAATACGGTTTGGCATCTGTAAACACTGAAAGAAAGCTAGAGGTGTTTCTGTAACTGAAAGCATCCGTTAAAAGGTGTTGAACCACCAAAATCTTTCAGTTGTGACTGACAGGAAGTTCAAAAGCGTTCGGCGAATGGGCTGTAAGATAATTTCCGCTATTTTAGGATTTATCTTACAATGTACGCATAACAACGCATCATATTACGCAATGTTTTATACATACAATTTTGTAGTGCATATATCTATGCGACGCGTATGCTCAATTTTATATTTCATAAAATGTGCGACTTACAGATTTGGTGGTACTCGTATATATCTTTTTATATATATATAGCAAGTCATACAATACAGCTCTACGTTAAAGGAGTGTCACCATATGAGCTCTAAGGTAAGGGAGTGTCACCATATACACGTACAGTCTCCACATCGGTTGCACACTCCAGCTACGCAGGTCAAATGAATACGTTTCTAAAGATTTGGTGTTTTTCGGAATGTGTTCGCTTGGCCAAAGGAGAGAGCCGTCTCGTGGTGATCAATCGGCGGCGCTAAGAGGTATCCACTCCGCCTCCGGGAAAGATTCTAACAGCATCGCATCAAGTTTGAGTACCTCAGCTTAGGAAGGGGCGACGACTGGTATTGCTCACACTTAAACTGAACTTTTTACTATTAGTGTATACAGTACAGTATATACCCAATGTTGGAAGCATTCTAGGGAGGAGAAGAGAGATGGGACATAAGCATACCACGCAATACGAAGGATCCAAGCATGGGAGCACAAATCCAAAGAATCAGGTATATAAGCAACAGAGAATAATTTATATTCTGGCACAGTCCCAATAGTTAACCCACCGCATGGGAGCACAAATCCAAAGAATTAGGTATATGAGCAACCGAGAATAATTTATTTTCTGGCCCAATCCCGATAGTTAACCCACCGCCGCAGGCAGGGATAAAATTAGTAAGATGGGTGCGGCTTAGAGGTTAGCTCGCCACGCCATAAGCATGAAAGTGCACTCCACTAACGCCAGTATAACTGAATTTCCATCACAAATATTGGCCTACATCAACGAATGATAACATAGGCTCACCTAGAAAGCCACAACTCTAAGGAACATGTACTTAGTGAAATGCCACAGAAAATACATGACAACGCTTGATTCCCGATGAAGTGCAACCAGGAGTAAGCTTTTTCCTGAGGGAAGTCCAATGACAACACGCGCAAGATACACCCTAATAGTCTGCAACTGTTATCGCAATCGTTAAGCTCATAGCGATAAATTTATTAGAGCAAATCATAGACGAGTAGTCTGTTATATGTCTCACTCACATCACCACACATCGGTAATGATAATCACAGACGTATACTCTGTCGCATTTCAACCACTGATGTTCACACGCATATACTGTAGCAGTCACTCTTAACGATTCTTGGCCGCCCCAGAAGCTAGGGCAACTAAAAATTCTGTTAGGGACTCAACTATAATAAGTGCCGGTTACTGCTCTATTTGAGTCACGTAATCATTCACGCATACACATATAGCAGGAAGTAATAATAACCTGAAGCAGTAATTCTATTGCATATCAGCCATATAGATATAAATATCATACGTGCATAATGATAAAGCAAATGCAATCGGCCCCATTGCAGCGTCTCTACCATTATGATCAAAAAGCAAAAAGCGACAAGTTAATTAAAATCATAGAGCTTGTTCGGCAGCAAGCCGAGATAAACAGCAGCGCAGTTGCAGCAAGCGATAAAAGAAAAGGTAAATTGGATTATCCTGATTGCTATTCCAAGAGAATAATGACTAGAGGACTTACGGAAGAAAGCTGAACAAAAGTTGCGACGGCGGAAAGAACTTCTGCAACACGGGGAGGACATTAAATGCAACGGAACAGGAAACAAAAGCAGCGATAAAGTAAGTGGAAAGTCAATTAGCTCGTTCCCGGGAAGGGGAAATGAGACAAATGTCGTAAGAATCACGTAAAAAGAGGGTAGCTTAAGTGTGTAGTAGAATGATAAAAGATAACAAGAGCGGGTCCGAACACAGCTAAAGCATAATGGTCAGTAAAAGAAGGCTGCAGGGAGCTACACGCCATCACCGGCTATATGATGTCGACACTGTGGTGTTCTGCTGGTATTTCGGTCAGTGCAAAGCCTGCAGAAACACGAATTCACAGAAACCGAATTCTCATTACATCGTAAAATTGCCAGTTAAACCTTCCACAAAAAATTACACAGGGCAACAAGCAAAAAAATTAATATTCTATGGTTTGGCAACCAATCTCACGTAACACTGATGCGCTGAATCCAAAAATGAAATTGGTTTTCCTCCATCAGGTCTACTTTTTTAAATATTGTCACAAACTCTCTAGAGGCACCCGTGCACTTGTGCTGTGATTTTCCTTTATTGGTGTGTAGGTAGTAGAATCTAACTGCACGTTATTAGGTTGAGGTCAAACGCGTTAATGTAGCACTAACAGGTATATGTTTCATTTCAGGTAATTGGCAGGCTCTGGTTAGAAGATCGTACAAGAACACGCCCGATGTATTCTGCTCCATGCATAAGCGGCGAAAACAACGTGAGCTGCAACAGGCTGCCGGTGAAGAGTTTCATCAAGCATGCGCACCGTCACAATTTTGGTTTGGGAATTCGTCACCAGTAGAAAAAACTGGGCACCACACATGGTGTGCAGGACATGCAGTGACTTGCTTCGTCAGTGGAGCAGCGGCACGAAGAAATATTTACAGTTTGGAACTCCCATGATTTGGAGGGAGCCGATTAACCACCCACGTAACTAACTGCTTTTTCTGTGCTATTGATGTAACTGGGATCAACAGAAAGAAGCGGAGAAGGCTCCAGTATCCTAATCTTGAATCGGCAAGTCATCCTGTACTTCATTCTGATGACATTCCAGTACCTGTCTATGTAAAGAAGGCTTGCAGGCTTCCATTTCTTGCAATGATGCGACCACTAATGAAGAAAATACAGAAGAGGTGGTTTTCGGCGGAGGTTTTCCACAGCCTCTGACCCAAAAGGAGGAAAGCTGGCATCATTGACAGTCCTCAAATCCGTCGCATCATCAACGACCCACAGTTTGAAAAGTCCATGAATGCAGTGGAACCGGAAGCATGGAAGGCTTTTTTCCCAGTTATGAAAAACTTTCTTGGGAACAAGAAGGCCAGGAACTACACCGAGCTAGTAACAAATATGATGAGTGCTTTCACAAATTTCGGATGCGACATAAGCAACATGATGCATTACTCGTTCTCGTTCTCACATATGAACAATTTCCCTGATGCGATGAAATCGATCAAGGAGAGAGATTCCACCAGGACATCAGAGAAATGGAGACCAGCTATCAGGGATGCTGGGATGCGGTTATGATGGCTAACTACAGTTGGACTCTGAAAAGAAATTTTACTTACGATGAGCAATCTAGAAGTGTGAAGAAGCAGAAGGTCAGGCTTAGACGCTTGAAATGGCACGTTATTTTGGCCTGCAATATGGTAGTCTCCATGTTCACTCAACATATTCAAAAAATTTAATGCATACTACGTAGGTGTTCCGAAACTTCTTTCTTTTCTTAACCTATTACGGATGAAGTACAGTGAAAAAATCAACCAATGATGCCACAGGAGTGTAATCAACAGTCACTGCATATATATTTTTTAATATTGACCTTCCGAAAAAACCTGACCTGGTACTAAGAAACACTTGATATTTTCAGATTCACTGCATCCATATAGCCTAAATTCACTGCAAAATCTTAGAATATTTTCAAAAAGTTTTTATGTTACCCTGTGATATTACTGGGAAACCGTAACGCGTCGACAGATATATGTCGTTTCAATTTGTTGCTATTTTGGCGTTTTCCTTGCTGGTTTTATGTTTTACAGGCACTGCAAATTTTAACTTTTTGTGGTTAAAATAACATGATAAAAATACTATTTCGATAGTGTATATAATTTTAACGGTCATGTTCGAAAAGGCACATTAAAAAAAACTGCACCATCGTCTCACCCACGAAAAACTGTACCTATGTTTCAGCCAAGGCAGAACTGGAATCAATACATACGCAGGGATATAGCTACTTAATGGAACCACAGAATTCAAGCGAATTTAGTGGGTTGTGATGACCAAAGAAAAAATACTTCAAACTGCTTTATACAGTACGCATAATTACCCTGTGAACGCATGAGGCATACGGTACATTTTTTTTCCAGACGGTGTTTAATAAATAACGCTCTTCCTCCAAAAACTAGAAAAAATTAGTTGGAGTGAACGAACCACATCGCAAAGCTTCAGAAATTAGGACTGTTTTAAATTGAGCTATTTTGTACATGCACTTGAGAGTTCTCTATACCATATTTAAAACGAAGAGCTGCACACAGTAGCGGCAGGTTAGAGAGCTGAGCTCAATACATTGAAAGCTGCAAGATCGAAGATCAGCCAGGCAGGCGAGCTCTTGCGAGGCTTGAAGTGCTTCGTCACCATATGATGGCTGCTGCGAGGGTACTGACCATCACAAGAAAGGAGAGGTGTCGGTGTGGGGGAAGGCACGGGTCGCTGCAAAACAGCCTTTCGTCGACAGAGTCATAGCTTTCAACTACTGTGGTCGACTGCGGTCGTACTAGGGGCACACTGGCGCCAAACTCGCTAATTTGTGCACGTTCATCACTGTGCGCCCGTTGAAGTAAGCTTTCTTGCCGCGTCAAAACAAAGACAAGCACTACAATATGCACTACGTAACCTAGCCTTACCTAACCAAATCTGCGGTACAGCAAGCAGCACAGCACACGAACTTGAACGCCGCTCGCACGCACAGTGATGCGCGTACACATGTAGAATAGTCGCAAACGTCTACGCGAGAGTTTGGCTGCTGTGCCTCCGGGGCCAGTTAGCCTATATCAGCAGCACGAATCAGTGAGCGTAGGTTTCCCAGGAGGGCATGTGGTAAAGTTGACATTACGTTTACATGCAACTTTCTAAATTTTCGCTAATCACAACCATATTTGCTCGACTGAGGTATTTAGTTATTTTTAAATAAAAATTTACCAATGCGAGGGTCGTAGAGTAGAAGTCACGAGTGAGTAGGAGTCAGAATCAGAACTAGAAACTGGCTAGAACCGGGGGTAGAGTCGGCGAAAATGGACAAATTTGCTGAAAAAAAAAATCGGAGTTGCTAAGAGTCGGACATTTGAGAGCCAGGGGTCGAAGTCGGACTTTGTCCCTCCCGCTTCGTAATCCTGGAGTTGACTAAACCGGTACTCACAGTATACTGCTTATGCTCTTTTCTTCAGGGATTGAAACTATCACTGTTTAATAATAGAGCAGTGACGTAGAAGAGCAAATTTTCAAAATCTACATAAAATTAACGCTAGCTCCATTCGGTATCGTAATATTAGAGTTCAAGTAATGCTCTCTAAACGCTTCAGTGCCGATTCGAAGAAATGAATATACATATAAGGATACGTAATGATATCTACGTACGGAGGGTGTTCCTTTGTCCTCTCACAGCAACGATCCTCCATTTGCTTAGAAGACCCAGTGATTTGTCGATCGCAGACAAAGTGAAAAACCTATGGAAATTCCCGAGGTAGAAACGCAACTGCAAATCCAATTCATTCAGTCAAAGAAGAAAGACGAAAAAACTAGGTAGATAAAATCCCCAGCGTCGCAACCAGAAGCACTGGCTCCCGACACTGTCCGTATAACAAGGGTTGCAGCACGCAGAAAAGTTAGCATTTTATTGGTGGCAATTTACGAGGCTGCAGTACACGGAGAGGGCGTGCGCTCGGCCGCGCGAAAAGGCAACGCTGCGGAGCACAAAGTGGCGGCTATGGGAGCGTTAGAGGCAGGTTATGGGAGAGCTGCTATTTGCATATCGAGCGCCACTTGTGGTTGGAACACGGCTGGGAGATAAGGGAGAGTGGTGCGCGATAGTGGCTATAGGTGGGATAGTTGGCCAGAGCGTCCGATACAGTAAGTTGGTATGTTGCAGAGGATAGAGGCAAGGTGTCCGATACAGTATGTTGCAGAGAATAGAGGCCGACAAGGCTTCCGATACAGAATGTTGCAGAGGATAGGGGCCGGCACTGTGACTGATACAGCATGCTGCAGCGGAGATAATCCGAAAAGGTGTCACATATATGTGCTGCAAATGATACAGTAAAGTGTCCGATTCAGTGTGCGGTGGAGAACAGAGGGGGTGATGTTGGATACACGAGATAGGGGCAGAGGAAGATATACGGGGACGAAAAGGCGTCCGACAGCGAGGAAGACAGAGTTGCCGGATACAGTACACTGAGGTCACATTTGCATAGCCTACTAAGGCAGCCGTGTGGGATATTTTAGATTAGATAGGCGGCAGTAGACGAACCAACAGGCCCATTCTCAAAGAGCCAGCGAAACTTACGCCATGGCCCTCTAGGAGCTATTGCCATTATGTTGGTTGAATAAAACACTGAGGAAAAGAGAAGAAGAAGAAAAAAAGAGGAGTGAGAAGAGTCTCAGCAAAAGAGACGATCATGAATCCACGCAATCATGACCAATAGCCGCTGATATGCGGAGTTAAGATGTCAGACAGTGTTGTTGGAGCAGAAGAGAGAAGAAGACAGAGTAAGGAAGCCTTGGAGGCTTTGGAAGTTGAGAGTGCGCGACTCCTGGAGGAGGAATCCTTAGATGAGGGGGATGTCTCTCCCAATGTATGTCAAGATGATTTTTAAACGCGTTGACTGATGCCGCACTAACAACGTCGGAAGGGAGGCTATTCCAAATGCTAATTATGAAATACAGAAAAAACTGCTGACTTAAGGTCGTTTTTCGAATTTTATACTTGAGTTTTTGACCGTTGTTTCGCAAGCATATATGGGTATATGCGCTGAAGTTATATATACCTGGCATAGAGCAGTGATAATGGGCACATGAAGTAATGGGAGGTCAAGGCTCTGATGTCAGATACATGCAGGAGAAACGGTAGTGGCACTAATGGAGAAGTGGGACAGAGGCAATAGCTGATGTATAACACACGTGGACGCAGTATGCACCTCATACAAGTAGCGAACATGTACATACAGCAGAGCAGGGCTGGCGATGGGCGGCACTATAGAGGACCAAATGCCAGGCAAGCAGGCGTTGGAACCGAGATTGTAATTAGAAACAAAAAGAAGTACATTAAGTAGGTGCATCATAAGCCATGCTGCACATTACCTCTTTTCGGTGTAGTACACTTCTGCGGCTGTTGTTTTTTTTCGTTGCGTATACTCTGATCGGCCTTCTATATGTTATACTATTCACGTACGTAAGTAAAGCATCTATGCACTGGTATGCCTTCCTGTTTGTTGGTTTTCCCGAAATTTACATATTATGCTCGTCACGGTGAACTCGTGCGATATAGGCTAAGCATACACGTCAGAAAACGATACGTACATACGCGATGAGGTCCCTGAGGATTGAGCGCAGAAATTGTGGCATACGAGCAACATTCATTTATCAGAGTTCAGGCAAGAAAACTGGGGTAAATTCATTGAGGCGTGCTGTGGCAAGGATCCAACAGCACAAGTTCGGACATCAACTAAGGAAATTAAGAGATAAATAAAAAGAAAAAAAGAAGGTAAAATGCAAGAGCACACAAGTGGGGAAATTCACACTGCCGGGCCCAATAAAGAAGTAAAAAGTAAAATGTGAAGAGAAGAGCAGTAGCGAAGTGTAGATGGAGCGCTAGCGTTACATTTAGAGACAGTTCTCTAAAGTTAGTGCAGCACAGCAGATAAGGAACAGAGGGGCAGGCAAAAGGGGTAGTGGAGCAGCACATGGGGTGTATGAGAGGTTCAGCAGCACGACCATAACAGACAAGGCGCAGTACACTGAAAGAAATTTTGATGCACTTAGATGCATCAAAATCACGTGCATTTTTATCCCAAAACCGAAACACGCAAGTGGATCACAAAAATAAAGTGCATCATGATTATGCGTATACCGTCTTATGGTGAACTTGGCACGAATTGATGCACTTATGTGTTTCGGTTTTGAGACAAAGCCGATGATGCACCAAGATGCATCAAAAACAGGTAAAATTGATGCACCTGAAGAGACGAAATTTCGAAAAACAATAACGATCTGCGTGTTGGTATGTAACCGCGTCTCACTTCGCGCGTGTAACTTAACTACAAAGCTTTCGTTCACTTTGTTTTTGTGGAAATATGTTTTTCTAACTGAAAGGTGTTTTTCTGTCTAGCTGCTGCGATGACACACAAAACTACACCATGAAACACCTACGCGCATCGAAATTTTTCTCAGAGTAGGACACAGCGGCAGCATGTACAACTGCAGACAGCAGGGATAAATAATTGGAGCAGCAGAGAGCACAAGAGAGCAATTAGAGCAGTAGACAACAAGGATGTACAATTTGAGTAGCAGACAGCAGAGAAAAACAATGAAAGCAGCAGAAAACAAAGAATAAAATTAGAACAGTACAGCATAGACACAAGATGAACAGAGCAGCACGTGAGATGGAGAGCAGCACGTGAGAGGAAGAGCAGCACGTGAGAGGAAGAGCAGCACGTGAGAGGAAGAGCAGCACGTGAGAGGAAGAGCAGCACGTGAGAGGAAGAGCAGCACGTGAGAGGAAAAGCAGCACGTGAGAGGAAGAGCAGCACTTGAGAGGAAGAGCAGCACGAGAGAGGAAGAGCAGCACGTGAGAGGAAGAGCGGCACGTGAGAGGAAGAGCAGCACGTGAGAGGAAGAGCAGCACGTGAGAGGAAGAGCAGCAACAGAGCCGAGATAAGGGTGGTGGCCAACCTTCCCCCGCCTTCCTCTCCCCCCCCC
>LQNS02277998.1:11723376-11739963 GCA_001587735.2 Parhyale hawaiensis
CCATGGAAAGAATGTCACTGCCCCCTCGACTTCCGTACCACAGATACAATCGAATTGAAAAGCTAATCCATGGAAAGAATGTCACTGCCCCCTCGACTTCCGTACCACAGATACAATCGAATTGAAAAGCTAATCCATGGAAGGAATGTCACTGCCCCCTCGACTTCCCTACCACAGATACAATCGAATTGAAGAGCTAATCCATGGAAAGAATGTCACTGCCAACCCCCAACTCCCCTCCCCCATACCTTTAATTTCTTCTCGTGTAATAGTGAAGAAGATGTGTCAAACAAAGCAAATAAATAAACAAGACCGGTTCACAGTATAATATAGATAGAAACATGCTTGGAGGGTTTCTTTAGCCCATTAATGCCGAATGGCATGCACACTTGGTAGAAAAACTTTGTATCGTTTACATTTCAGTACTATGGCAGTAGGAGCAGCAGGGAGGTGTAGAAGTTCAAAATTGTTTCAGTCTCACTAATGAGTACACTGCTGAGCAAAGTCGTTAGCCATGCGTACGTATGTGTAGAAATATCCACGTACTATTTGGAGTTTTGACAATAAGTTTCTCCAGAGCCAAGTATATTTTCCAAATTGACATCAGTTCGTCAAGAACTGTGGTAACTGTTATGGTCATCAGGAAACATTATTCACGCCAACTGGGATGTTTAAGAACAACCAACGGGATGTACGAGAACAATCAGTGGGATTTATAGAACCACCAAGCGGGTTTGCAAGAACAACCAACCGAATGTGCAATAACAAGCAACCAGATATACAACAACTAACGGAATATATACAACACACAAGGGGATGTGCAAGAACTAATGGGATGTACAAGAACAACTAATGGGATGTGCAAGAACAACTAATGGGATATGCAAGAACAACTAATGGGATGTACAAGAACAACTAATGGGATGTACAAGAACAACTAATGGGATGTACAAGAACAACTAATGGGATGTACAAGAACAACCAACGGATGTACAAGAACCAAACTAATTCCACGGCCGATCGTTCATCCAAGGTCTCCTTAGGCGGGCGTTTGGGCGGATAACGATCGAACACGTTAAAAATGCAAATCCAATTTCGATACTCGATGACATAATTTGAGGAATTTTGATGAGATTTCTTGAGCCAAGGAGTTTGAAACTGAAATAGAACGCGGAGATATTGGCAGTGATCATCCGATACGCATAATGTTAATGATATTATAGTCTTAACTTAAACTTCCCTACCCATACACAACGTGCGATCCAAGAAAGGATGAAAGAAGGTACATACCGGTATATTATATCGAGAGAAAGGTGCAATCAAGGTACGGGAGTGTTTTAGCACCGGATCATCGGACACGTGTGCAGCAAGTTGGAAAGAAGGAAAAGGGCAAAAGTCCAGAACATTATTTATAATACTAGTGGATCCGCTCGTGAAAAAATTCACGTAATAGTCTAATCGATATTTTTTTATTATCATGTAGGCCGTTGAGGAATATTCTCTTCTCTGGACTTGCTTCATTTTCTTCATTGATCCTTTGTCGTGCTTTCAATTCAACCTTAGGGCTTTTTTTTCTCTGACTTGTCGTTTCCTTATTTTCCCGCTCACGCTTAGTTCTCATTCACTTCTGTAACCTTTCTGCTTCAAGTGTTTCTTGACTGTATCGCATAGAGGATTCGTCTCTCTCCATGCATTCGTAAAACGTCTTCGATCTTGAGACTGTATTAGTCTCGTACTACTTATACGTGCCCTATCTTCCTTCTTGATTAGGCGTGCGTCTTCAATAGTAAGAGGCAGAAAAAATCTTGAGTAAAACACTGCAATAAACTTGAATGTAGCCAGCTGGTATGCATGTCAGCGCTCCGTAGCCAAGATACGGTCCGGCTAACTTAAATACTATCTACTTCACTGAAACTTTGCGCTATAAAACAAAATTTGCACCTTCAAAGAACATTGTGAGGGATGATATGCGTGGTATGGAGCTGAAGGAGCACATGGTAATGGACAGAAATACATGGAATAGCAAGATCTGCTTCAGCGAGTCCCCTTTGAACGGGAATAATACTGCTGTAGAAGAAGAAGAAGTGAAAGACGGCAAGCCAGAAGAAATTGTTGTCTACCGCTCGTGAAAAATCACCCCTTCCAGAGCGCTTCGTTGACCATCTGGCGAATTTATACGTCGTGACCTGAGAGAAAAAAGTTATAAAATCGGACTACAGAAGCTACATACATAGTGTTAGGATTTCAAGAAGTGTTTCACGCAAGAAGTGTCTTCAGATAAAGGGATAAGGATCAGCCGTTGCCATCTTCTGCAACCTGGTCACCGATTTACAAAATCTGCAACATGGCTTATTTTTCGCCTATTTCCTTCAAAGCGGACACGAAATGAGTCAATAAATAAATACACGAAGTGTTTTATTATAGAAGGATGAAAAGCAGGGAAACAATGTGAGTAGGAGAGGCGTAAGGCAAAGCTAACCTACGGAGTCCACAGCAGGAGCGACTCTCCACAGCAAAAGAAGAGTAAACCTAGGTATCCTAGCCCTTTGGCCCACCCTATATGCCACTGAGGGGTCTCGCCTACAAATACAGTGTAAGCAATAAATACGGTCTCTACACAGACATTATGCACTGGACAAATGTACCACAGTCAATGCTACGAATCGGACAATCAAAGAAAATATTGAAGCATGGGATCATTATAGCGTGGTCATCCATCTATAGGACCAGCTAAGACAAATATGAAGCGTGTTCCCACCCTAGCAAATGATAAGCATGTTTCGTTTACATCAAAATCTCATGAATATGAGTGGCATAACCGTTGGGGAAGCTATTAAACATGGTATTATCAGTGAATAAATATTCAATTTGGTTCAGCTATGGCAAGCATATAGAGCATGCGCTCACGTTACCAGGCATGAAGCATTTGACCACCAGAGCAAATAACACTGGAGTCTTCGTGCAGCGTAGCACAACCTTACGCTACAGCGCCGTAACACGCACTGAGCGTCGGAGGCTCTCGGAGCCTCAAGAACCGTACAGACACTGCCGAGACACACGCTTTGCAGGCATCAGCGGGTCATAAACATAAGCATCAGACGGCAGCACCATTATTAAATAAGGCGAGATTGGACGGACGGAGCACCAGCAGCCGGGTGGCACACCACATCACATACGAGGCCACCACTCGTTGCATGTTGAATGTCAAGCGAGCGACCAGTTGAGAGCGGCATCGATCATGTTGAGCTGAGGCAGGTACAGCCTTGATACTCAGCGCCCTTCAATTATGGCATCAAGCTGAAAGGCTTTGTCTTCAAACGACTGCCCAAATTAGTCACGGAACTGCGCTACAAAGGCATACCAGTGGAGGTAGTCAGCACACGACCGGGGGCACGTCCCGCTGGGGTGACAGACAGTTTGACGGATGGGCCGAAGCAGCTTGACAAGGGGGTAAACACTGTGTCGAAGCGTGCAATATCCATAACAAACACGGAGCGTGCTCGGAAGATTGAGCGATAGATCACAAGCAAAGTAGCCACAAGGCATATATAGAAATACATTAGTTGCTACAATAGCACGTCTTTATATATTTCAACAAAAGGTTGAAGCGTGCAGTATCCATAACATATCTGGAGCGTACCTACTTGGACGAGTCGAAAGATGGATTAGGAAAAAAGTAAGAGAAAGTAATCGTGCCAAAAGAAATAGATGGCTTGCTATAACAGGACGTCTTCAAACGTTTTAAAACAATGCGTCGGAGCGTGTAGCATCCAGAACAAATATGAATCGTGTTTGAATAGTAGAACGATGAACCACAAGAAAAGTACAACTTCATTGAAAACTCGGGCCTCCGACTCCACTATAAAGGCAATGTAACAGAAGAAATTGGGGACATACAGTATGGCGATAGAAACAGGGAACCAATCACGGAGCTGTTCCCACACAGGATCTAGGTGCATGAGAACAAAAAGTCGATTAAAAAAAATAAATAAATAAAAGAAACACATTGAGCTAACAGCAATATATGACTTACTACAACAGGACGACTTCATTAACTGCATAAACCAGAGCGTGGAGCATTCATGCACAGAAGGGTGTTCGAAGACTTGAATCACAGACCGAAAAAAAAAAATTCATGAAGATCTGTCCATAACTTTTAGAGTTACGTGGCTGACAGACAAAAAGGGACACAAACCCAGACAAAAATAGAACCTCATTGGCGGAAGTGAGAATAAATTGGTATTCACTAATTCACAATAACATACTAATATATATATATATGTGTGTGGTTTCAAAAATACGATATGTAGCGGGCGCGCCTCTACACTAGGTATGGAAAGAGTGAGAGCTTTCGGGCAAAGGTGCAGTCCGCAGCATAGCACAACATTACGCGACAACACTCCAACATGCACTGAACCCTCAGCATCGAACACACATTCCCACAGGCGTACAGCTCGGACACATACACACACACCGCCGTCACCAATACAGCCTCGCTATAGCAGGCTACAGATACAAAACTCAACAGCTACTGGCAGGAGAATTTTCGTCTAAAGATACAATAAAAAGAAGAATAACAAGGACAACTAACCTGATAATTCAAACGGCGGCATGTTGAAGGGTGACAACAAATCTAACAATCGTATAGCGTTGCCTTAAGACGAGGTCACACTAAAGACTTTCGTCGGTGATACCGTACCAGCACCAAGCCGATCGTTGCCGCGGCACGACTTCAGATTGCCAGGGTTAAATTGTCCAAACAATTATTGAAAACTTCAGCCGCCGCAATTTTTACACTATGGCAAATCTCGCTGGTCAGTTTTCGACCGTTTTTCTTAATTTTGAGCGAGTTTAAATTCACAACGATTTGTATTTTAGAACTTTAAGCGAGATATTCAGACACTTCAAGCTGTAGGTAGTCGCCGTCACGGCAACGTAATCGGATCAGTTGAGTTGGGTCTATGCTCATAGCGCCGACGGAAGTCGATGCTGCGAGCTCAGCTTCAGACTACAACAAGCACGACATTCATAGATTAGAAAAGCAGACAATTTTTAAAATACTCTGAATTAAAATGTGCAATATCTTCAAAAAACGGGACCATAAACAACGCGGTAGTCAATGAATATAGTCTAGAGAAGAAAACTCGCCATTCACTTAGATGCTATGAATTTCGTAATACAGGTAAAAGTGACCGTAAAACGTTACATTACATAACAAAGTATTAGAGAACAATGAACAGGCCAAGTCACCATGCATGTACTTAGATACTTTGCAGTACTCACATATAATACGTAGTTACTGTATACTACGAGAACGATAGGTATCATACACAACACAATAATGGAAAGCACAGTTGAAACGATATCATTCACGAATCACAATAGAGAAATCGCGACGATAGAATATAATGCACTGAACATTTACACTGTATTTCATAATTACATATACCCGCCCAAGACTCTCTCAAAACCGAACCGTTGTCGTAAAAAAAACCAGCCACTTCAGTTCATTCAAAATGGAAGACATACTACGAACATTTGACCCAACTCATGCATATTTTAGTGACCCGCCGACGCTCACAGGAATGAATTAAAAATTACAAACGGCACACGGCCATACACTCGGCACCACATCTCGAATAAGTATGTAGAGTGTATTAAGCGTCAGAGCAGCGAGGCACAAAGTTTATTGATGTTAGAAATTGTTGCGCGAGTTTGTTTATTTCCTTAGATTTTTAATGGAGAGGCGGAGCGGGGCAAGAAAAACCTCTAACAATTCCGCAATATTTCGGTGACTCAAAGGAGGCAAGTCAGCCCTCACAGAAATAATGATGTCGAGCACCACACGAACAATAATGTTGATTGAGGTGCACTTCAGTTCATGAAATAGTAACGACAATTATATTGCCAAGTAATAATATGAATGGCAGTATTGATACGAAAGAGTTTTACCGTGCAGTATTACAAGCACCTAAAAGCAGGCAGCAATGTCGTAATTTTACTATCTTGATTTCACAAAGATGTTCCTGAATACAATTCTCGCATTCTCNGGGTGTTATTTGAAGACTTGAATCACAGACCGGGAGAGAAGTAAGGAGTAAAAAATTAGTTAAATTGCGCAAAAAAAAAAAAAAAAAAAAACGAAGCTAAAGTTGTGCTCCCACAGCGAAGACCTCCACCAAAAAACGCAATCTAAAAGACAAAAGGCAGCTAGCACGACACAAGAGAGCTGATGGATCATCACCAAAATTTAATCATCTGCTCATCATAAGCGTTCTAACAGTCCCAGTGGATTTCAAAATTTCATGAAGATCTGTCCAAAACTTTTAGAGTTACGTGGCTGACAGACAAAGAGGGAAACAAACCCTGACAAAAATAGAACCTCACTGGCGGAAGTGAGAATAAATTGGTAATCACTAATTCACTATAACATACTAATATATATACCGTACCGTATATGTTTTCAAAAATGTAATACATAAAGGGCGTGCCTCTACAGTAGGTATCTAAAGAGTTAGAGCCTTCGGGCAAAGGTGCAGTCCGCAGCATAGCACAACATCACGCGACAACACTCTATGAGAACGATATCATACACAATAATGGAGAACACAGTTGAAACGATATCATTCACGAATCACACTAAAGAAATGGCGACGATGGAATATAATTCACTAAACATTTACACTGTATTTCATAATTACATATACCCACCCAAAGCTCTCGCAGACTGCACCGTGTTTGTAAAAAAAAAAAAAAAAAAAAAAATAGCCCCTTCAGTCCATTCAAAATGCAAGACATACTACGAACATTTGACCCAACTCATGCATATTTTAGTGACCCGCCGACGCTCACAGGAATGAATTAAAAATTACAAACGGCACACGGCCATGCACTCGGTACCACATCTCAAATAAGTATGTAGAGTGTATTAAGCGACAGAGCAGCGAGGCACAAACTTTATTGATGTTAGAAATTGTTGCGCGAGTTCGTTTATTTCCTTAGATTTTTAATGGAGAGGCGGAGCGGGGCAAAAAAAACCTCTAACAATTCCGCAATATTTCGGTGCCTCAAAGGAGGCAGGTCAGCCCTCACAGAAATAATGACGTCGAGCACATCACGAACATTATTGTTAATTGAGGTGCACTGCAGTTCATGAAATAGTAACGATAATTATATTCCCAAGTAATAATATGAATGGCAGTATTGATACGAAAGAGTTTTACCGTGCAGTATTACAAGCACCTAAAAGCAGGCAGCAATGTCGTAATTTTACTATCTTGATTTCACAAAGATGTTCCCGAATGCAATTTCCATATGACGCATTCTCTATTACAATTAATTTCAAGTGACATTTTCATTAAAGTTCCAAGTGACAGATTCACCACAATTCCAGGTAACAAATTATTACAGTAGTACATGTAAAGGATAGTTTACAGCAGCGCGAGACAATATCAGGTCGATAGGTATAAGCTGGCTGGACAACTGACCTAGCTACATAGCGGCGTAGCTGCTATTTCTGTTCCGATTTGACAATAAAATTTTGGGAAAAAACGAACAAGAGCGCGTGATATTTCATAGTCCTATAGAGACATTCAGAGAAGAGAGAGGTATTAACGCAATCAGCGAGCACTGCGGGCACTGTGATCTCGGGGGAAAAATCTCTCGACTGATACCAATAGAGCGTCAGCAAAATCACAAAGGCTACCAATATAAACTATTACCAGTCTCGCTGCTGTTGGCATTTTGCACAAACAAAATGGAAAAAAATTACTCAGCGAAAGTTGTGATTGTTCAGCACGACCTTGTCCAGCCCAGAAAGCATCCTGCGCACGTACGTATGCGACTCAATTTTTTATTCTAGCAAAACAGTGCGCGAAAAATGTGCTGGAAAGAGAGTATAGAAGGCAATACAATTGAAGGCAAAGTCACTAGAACTAACCCTTTCCCGCACAGCGGGGTCTCTCTAAAACATGCCAAACAGTCCTATTCCTACAAGAAAGCTAGATTAACTCACTACAGAAAAAGTTAACAAAGCAAGTCTATGCTAACATTGAGAAAAATGTTGCCACAATACCGTGCAATGAAAGAGAATGCCGGCCTCGGCGTTTCCTTACAGCAAGAACAATTACACTTCCGTTCCTGCATGTGATGGCGTGCTGGTCTTGCAACAAAACTTTACTCGGTGCACACGATACTAAAACAGTCGCCGCTCCAATGACAGTTACTGTATGAGCTCCACAAATCGTGAAGCAACAAAATTAATATTGTGGGGAGCTGAGATGTTATTCGGAGGAGGTCTAAAATGCAACTGAATGAAGCGAGCTCGGAGGGTCCAGATGTCAACGTCTGTAGAGTCAGAGGACAATGGGTAACGCATGAACCGTGTGTAGTGGTACAGCCGAGATCATAATGTTGAGGCTAGGTTTTGTTCTATGGATATAGAGAGATTCCAGTGTTGTGAGTTCGAGTGGGGTAGAGAAGTCTATGATTGAGAAGTCTTGCGTGCTGATAGGATGATTATTTTGTTCAGCATGGTGATGGGGAGCAGAATGAGCAGGTTTTGCGAGTGTTAGACCGGTTCTACTAGATCCGCCTAAATGTTGATCGATTCAAGATTTGAAATGGAAATTTTGCCCAATGTTACCTATATACGAAGCATTGCAGCTTCTGCATTGATATTTGTAGACAACACTAGACATGAGAGGTGTAGGAGGCTTGTCTTTGAAAAAAGTGTAATTTACGGACAAAAGATTTAGTTATGCCTGGATCGAACAGTTTGTCAAGGAACAGTTAGCAGTAGTGGTCCAGAAAATGGCGTGGATAACCGTTATTTATGAAAAATGTTCTAAGAAAATCTATTTCATTTGAAAATGCAAGGTAGGACGAAGACAAATGGTATGCCCGAAATAGTAAAGTTTTTATTGCATTGATTTTAAATTGATCATAGCAGTGACTGAAGAAACTAGTCCCAAGACCTGAGAATGTGGGTTTTCTGTAAATTCTAGTCGCTAGTGTTGAGTTTTGATCAGTTATTAAAATATCTAGAAAAGCTAATGAATTGTTTGATTGGTTTTCAGCAGTGAATTTAATACTTGGAGGTTTACTATTCAAATACTGCAGAAAAGAGTGTGAATCTGTTTGGTTTTTTAATATGAGGAAGGTTTCATCTACGAAACGTTTACAGTGGATAGGTTTGAAGTTGTTTAGGCAAACGTTTAGCCAAAGAGCTTCATGATGACATAAGAAGATATTTGTCAACGTAGGTCCGAGTAAGCTGCTCATGGAAACTCCTTCTATTTGCTTGTACAGTTCATTGTTGAATATGAAAAAAGAATCTTTAATGGCAAGACAAAGAAACGTTCTGAAGGTAGGTTGATCCATGTTGTAGAATAAAACTGTGTTATCAAAAATTTTGTTACAAATGATATCTATCGTTTCGTCTACGGGGATGTTGGTGAAGAGGGAGGTGATATCGAAGCTGGATAGGTAGGCATTGGGCGGCAATTGGAGGTTTTTGATGCCGTCTCTAAATTCATAAGAATTACGTAATGTGTACTGGTGAGTTGTCAAGGGCTCAAGTAATGGCACGAGGAACTTTGCAATGGGATAGGATGGGGTATTAAATTATCGATCCTGGGACCCTCAGCACAACTGTGCAGCACGCAACGTCCGCAGCTGCCGCGGGTATAAACCAACTACTATAATCACAGCATTCGCGTAGATTAATCTGGACTAAATTTGCTATTTAATTAATATAACCTCATATATTTAAACATCCTACATCATAAAATACCTTGCTATGTTCAAGTAATGGACAATAAAACATGTTCAGAAGTCACACACAATGAAGTAGTCCTACCATATTCAACTAAATATGGCAACATTCATTGCTGCTATCGTACGGCAACATGTATAGTTGGCGCGCAAGTAGAAGCTTATTAGCAAAAGGATCACAACATATAGACTATTGACCTAATACTTTAACCAAGTACCTAGGTAATACTTACATTACCTCCGCCAAGGAGGTTAAGTTTTTGTCGGATTTGTCAGTCACCAAGATACCTAGCTTAAAATGTTATGGACGGATCTTTATGAAATTTACAGGGATTGTTAGGAAAGTTAGGAGGAACAGATGATTAACTTTTGGAAAAGATTTGCCAAACTTTATTTCTTTGCTTGTCTTTCTATAGTTTTTTTGATAACATAACTCGAAAGGGTTATCAACGGATCTACCTGACATTTGCAGGACTTGTTGGGAATGTTGCGAAGAGCAATTGACTAAATTTATCTGACGATTTTTAGTCAAATTGTCGCATGATTGTTTTCATATTCAACAGAACATAGCTCAAAAAGTTATAGAAGGGTCTTCAGGAAATTTGAATAATTAAAAATAGTCAAGGGCACAAGTGACTATGAAATTTTGGTGCAGTTCGCCCATTTGTGTGTTTCACTGTATGTTTGTCAGAACATGACTCAGAAAATTACAGACGGATCTTCAAGAAAATGATAGGAACTGTCATTAATGTCAAGAAGCTCAATGGACCAAATTTTGAAAATAGTAGAAAATCTTGGTTTCACGACCAATTTCAAATTGTCGTTAACATTGCCTTGCTTGGCAAAGGTATGCGCTCTCGATCAGAGTGCTCTAGTAGTACAATGAATCTGCAAAGAAGAAGAAGCCAGGTGGCCCGTAACTCTGCTGCGCTCGCAACAACCTGAGCTCCATTAGAGACTGGACGCGCTAACCTCACGGTTTTTATTAGCAAATTACGACGCAGTAGCAAATGCAGGGGCAAAAAGGCGGCACCAAAGTGGCAGGTGAAGCAATAGAGGGTGGCAGTCCCGGCACCTCTGAGTCCATGACAGACCGCCACACTCGCCGCTAACGACACAGCAGCACGCCATGCATGGTCCGCTGCCGCACAGCTATATGCCCTTTCCTCCCTGCTCAAAATTTCTGCAGCCGTTAAAGTTCTGTCGTGGAAAACTTTCTACAGGCTCTGCCTCGGGTCAAAATCTCTCTAGTCGCAGAGCTATGCCCGTGCCCAAAACTTCTAAATAGGTACGCGGAACACTTACCCTTTGCCAAAATTTCCAGAATTGCAGGGTTCCACCCTAGTCAAAAGTTCTAGGTACAGTGGCAAAGCTCCACTACTCAAATTTTTCAAGTTCGCAAAGCTCTGCCGGTAGTAAAAAAAATTGTACAGTCACTTAGTGTAGTGAGGGCAAGGCAGGGGCACGGGATGTCAGGAATACAGGCGAAATATGGACGTGACAGCAACCGCGAGTGGCAGTTTACCAGCGACAGAAGCACTGCGCACCTGTAGTGCAGTTTTTCCTGATTTTTGTAGAGCGTCTGCGAATAATCTTCCACTCGAAGGCGCTCCCAAACAATTCAGAATGCAGGAACGCACGAGGAAGGTCGCTAAATCAGAAACTTGAGACTGTCAGACGGAGTATATGAATTGGGAGCGAGCAGTTACTCGGTGAACTGCAGCACTTTGATGTGAGAATTCTACCTAATGACCCACGACGCTTTCCCAATAGGACAGCTGCACTGTGTTTATTTATACACAGAGAAATCTCTAGTTGATGAAACTAAGCATATCAGCCAGGCGCATTTGTTTCTGACAACCGATTGTGAAAGGTTGTACTAGACGTAGCAATAACTGGAAAAGCACTCGCAGAGCGTTTATCTCCGGCAAGCAATGCATTGTTAACGAAAAACTTAAATTGGTCCTCAATCCAGGATTTCGTTTTATCACAAAAACTGAGTTATCTCATTTGTTTTCTGTAATATTTTTAGCGGTTCCTGTACATTTCTTCAAGATAAATCCATAATTTTTTGAGTTATGTGCTGATAAGCAAAAATACAAACACTCAAGGAATGCATTATATCATCACCCTCTGGCTATAGGTCAACCCACCCGACTCCCTGCAAAAAATTATGAACATTACTCACTCCTTCTCCCGCTTTTTAGGTGGACAGACAAACAAATAGATAGCTAGCTTTAAATACTTAAATCTTCAACGAAACCATCATCACCTCTCTCACTTCGTTCGCGGGTGATAATAAAGTCAAGGACCATTGGTGCAGAATGAGGTGCGAGACCTCAGTTCCGCCGTACGTCTGGCAGCGCAATGGATGCATCAACTTGTCAACCACTCGCCCTACAAACGACAAGCTTACCGAAAACTTTACTAGGAACCAGAGCCCGTCCAAACACGTGTCTCAAGCTCTTAATGATAACAATATCTGCAACATATCGCAAAAAAATGCAAAAATGCCGGGGCAAAACCTCCACCTGCCAAACTGATATTCCCTGGTCTTACGATATTAATTCAAGATTAAACTCCACTTTTTCGGGGCGAAGGCATGACGGCCACAGCGGACCCGTAACGAGGCCACAGCACGCCACATTCGCACGCGCTCCACAGTGGCTGCTGTGCCATAATCAGCGTCTCCTATTGTGGCACATTTTACCTACTCGCAACTGACGGAACCTCCAGGTACCTACTATTACCCCAACAGAATTTTTGGCTATCCCCAAAGCAGTTTTCTGACTTGGCATCTTTAGTGGCCAAGAGCACCGCTTCTTTTGTTCTTCTTGAAACTCCATACCCTAATTACTGTCTTAAATTGCAGTTCATTTTACCTCTAAGTAACTTCCAACAGCAGCGCTTTCTTTGTTTATCTTAGAATTGTATGCCACGAGGTATCCACTCCGATAACATTTGATCTTTTCGTAACTAACGGTGCCTCCACGGAGGCACAGTTGCCAATACGTAGTTTTTAAATGCACCGCTCCGTTTCATTTTCTGAAAGCTGTGAAAGCCAGTCCACGTACTTTAGCAATTTCAGGCCATTTTTCGACATACCGTAAATAGAAAACAGACAAGTTGTTATGCCCTATAAAAAAGTAATTTATAAGAAAAATTTAAACGCAACACCTGTAAAATAGAGTTTTAGGGACGAAAAGTGTGAACCAAGCAGTGTGGTGACGGTCCCAAAAATAACAAATGCACTAGCTGGACATGTAATGAAGCTAAGCATGAATAAAAACGTGGGCCGTCACCAGTGACGTACCTCGAGACAGCACTAATAGGAAGCAAGAAATAGATTGCACTTGAGAATCCGGGCGTAAGGAATTACAACACAAGAAAGACCGATGTGTATTTTTCTGTTGGTTTATCAGTCCGTTTTTATATCACACTTCAAGAAAACAGGTGAAAATTAGGTTAGCTTGGAGACTGTGATCATCCTATCATGCTTCATGGGAGACTGATCGGGGGAAAATAAGACCACGTTGCAGATGACAGCAAAAGAACTTTACTCGTGGTATCTGAATGCACTTCCTGCTCAGCCAGCGTTGAAATTGAAAGAATGAAGATATCGAGAGCTTCTCCTACCGGTGTCTTGGAGTCTAATGTTACTTTCCCCGTACATTAAACTTATATTTGCTCTCAGTTCACGGGTACAGATTGAGTAGATGATCAACGAGACACAAAAGAAACGAGTTTTCACGGTACAGTAGACGACGCAGTTATTTTTTCCAGCTTGCTTTCTTCCTCTGACGATGTTTTTGCTAGAGCGCAAAATTTTGCTCTACTGAAAGTGTTTCATACAGGGTATGAGGCAGGAAATTGAATTATATTCAATGATGCTTCACTACTGGTTCAAAAAAAATGATTTTTTTACATGTCATCTAAAGGAAAGACGGTGTAGTGTGCTGCGCAGATGAATTGAAACAGAAAGTACTCATATCCTATGACAATTAGAGTTGGCCGTCATAGCGTATCCTTCAGAAGCATAACAGTAACGAAAGGATGATCAATGAAGAAGGGTCATCGCAAATTCTTCGCTGTCATTTTGACAGCGGGGGCACTCTCGTTCAAAATAAAAAGGATCACTAGCTGCGTCACTGGCCTAATGGAATTTATAGCCACCCCACAAGTTGTTTCACGATGTTAGCTTCAGGGACGGCCAATAATTCTGTTTAAGAGTTACAAATAAAGTTGTATCTTGTTGGCTTTTCATAAAAGCTTCTGTAGTTGACGACAGCCATGCGATGGCTGCGATTTGCGAGGAATATTCAAGACCTAAGACCATAAACTGTGGCAAATCTTGCTGATACGAGGACACGTATCTTTGAGAACACCAAACACTTAAAATTACCCCAACTTACAAATTAATGCGCATATCATTGTTTAGCTTACCCGATTCCGTAGGTGCACTAAAATTACTTCTGATTGTACATTAGTGTAGGTCAAACTGTTTCAGTTAAGATTAGCTTATACTAGGTGAAATTAAGCAAGGTTCCATTGGATCATGTTAAGTAAGTTACGTGGCCTCCAATATTTGTGACTGGGCCTAATTACTAGGTTGAATTTTGGCTACTTTGTTTGTACATGTAAGCTTGTAAGCATATTTTGTGAACCCATTGTGTTCTTAATAAAAGCTAATTATAAATAGGTTACATTAGGTTTAGTTAGATGACATTAATTTTCAGTTGCCGGCTTCAAAGACGTAAACAATTTATAACTTATCTATAAGTAACATACTGTAATTCACAACAAAAAAATTAAGCACTGTAAAGACACTGATATGAAAGGGCAGTTGTTCTCCAGAAGTGTGTCCTCGAGAGAAGTTCTGCGCGGGAGCGGGAGGGGGGGGGGCGGTCCAGTCTCACTTTTAAATGCTTTTGTGACGTACAGAAGCAAAGAGAACATAAGGGAGGTACACACACAGTCGTCTGCTAATACAAGACGGACACGTGAGATACAGAATCTGTTCTTCAGTAATACCGAGCAAGTTATCACTCTGATGTGAAGATATAAGTCACAATAGTACGCGTAGCTTCACTAGCTTGCCGACTCCAGCTGCGACTGTCGCATTCAAATGAATCCGTCACAAAAGAAAATTACGGGTTTCATTATCAAAATCGCACGCACATCATAAAATGCAAAGAAAATACTGGCCAACAGTGCACTGTTATTAGCAAGGGACGAGCATAATATTCGAAAGCGCACCATGAGTTACAGAAGAGTACTGGTACAACAGCTAATATCAGAAGTCAAGTCGCAAAAGTACAAGCATAACAGTCCAAACCAGCCATGGTCATGTTGCACCGCAAAGAACGAGTATAACGGTCAAAAACGCGCGTTAACCAGCACTGGCTGGCAGCAGCTATCACGACTGAGCACAAAGCGCTCGATCTGAACCAAAAAAGAAACTGAAATACTTTTGAGCAGCAGCGAGCACCGTAGCTGCGATTGATGTTGCCAGCAGTGACCGCGGCTATGGACGGCGGGCGTTCCATGAATATGACTCGCCATGATGGCGCAGAAACCGTAAAAGTTTATGCACAATGGCCTCCATGAGTGCGTCATAAACTGAGGCACAAGGGCGGTAGGAATAGAGCGGTGCGCGGCGTCGGGGCCTTTAATGAGTAATAAAGTTTATTGTATAACATTGGATGAGGGAAATGAAAGGTATTTTCTTTATGGCCGCGTTAGTCAAACGAGTTGAAATTTGGGTGAGAGCGCATGCAGGTGGGAGAGGAACGGCAGAGCCCGGTCATAGCCCAAATGGAACGAGAGCTGGTAATGATTATTGCCGAGAAAAATTAAGGGCATCACTGCTTTACGACCTTTGGCATTCAGATATGAAAGTTAGAGGCGGAGAAAATGTAATATTTTAGCATTCTGTTAGCTGAACAACAGAGACTCCTAATAGGCTGCACTTAGTACCGTACATGTAGCCGATTTCCTCAAATATCCTTCAGAGGTATAGAACGTAAACACAGAACCTCAGTAAAGTTTATAATGGACAACAAATAGAAAAAGACAAATGGAAGACTCCTTGGCATGCATGTTTTCTGTTCAGCGTACGCTTTGACCACCGTATGTAATGGAGGCGCACCATAAGCCAAGTTCACATGCAAAGAGACATGTAGTAAATCGGCAACGAATAATCAAACACTTGTTCGGCAAGCGCTTAGACTACTGAAGCTGACAGCAGCAACACTGCTCACACATGACGATAACACACTATATGGCCAGCAACAGACGCATGACAAACACACTGTATGGCCAGCAACACACGCGCACAGAGACGCATGACAAACACACTGTATGGCCAGCAACAGACGCATGACCAACACACTGTATGGCCAGCAACACACGCGCACAGAGACGCATGACAAACACACTGTATGGCCAGCAACAGACGCATGACCAACACACTGTATGGCCAGCAACACACGCGCACAGAGACGCATGACCAACACACTGTATGGCCAGCAACACACGCGCACACAGACGCTTGACAAACACACTGTATGGCCAGCAACACACGCGCACACAGACGCTTGACAAACACACTGCATGGCCAGCAACACACGCGCACAGAGACGCATGACAAACACACTGTATGGCCAGCAACACACGCGCACAGAGACGCATGACAAACACACTGTATGGCCAGCAACACACGCGCACACAGACGCATGACAAACACACTGTATGGCCAGCAACACACGCGCACACAGACGCATGACAAACACACGGTATGGCCAGCAACACACG
>LQNS02277998.1:11741420-11760128 GCA_001587735.2 Parhyale hawaiensis
AACAAAAAAGTTGGGTACCTCGGAATTTTTTTCTTCAGTATTAGATAGGGGAAAATAAGGCTTCGGACAGACGGACGGACGGACGGACGGACTGACAGACAGCTCTCTTATTATAGTATAGATTGTATCCCAAAAATCAATCCTTGTCCCTAGTAGCAAAAATAAGTCCCTTCACCAAAGATAACAAAACTTCGAACGTACAAGTAAACGGTTGGTAAAGGGGTTATTCGTAAAATCCATAATCCCACACTTGATCGGCAAGCGTTAAGACTACCGAAGCTGACAGCAGCAACAATACACACGCATGATGAACACACTATATGGCCAGCAACACACGCGCACACAGACGCATGATGAACACACTATATGGCCAGCAACACACGCAGCACACAGACGCATGACGAACACAAACCAAGACCTGCACCAGAGCTTCATCTCACTGATGGAGCCACTGAACCGGCGGCCATTACCGCGGCTTACTCTGTAATACGAGAGTGGGAGACGTGGGACCAAGCTAAATCGAGTGATTATACGAAGCATTACGCGATTAATGGACTCAATGTTACCAATGAAACAGAGGCGACAACGTGATTATGAACTCTATGGATGTTGTGGTCATGAGAACGCAGAGATGCATGCGAGTGATGTCAGGTTATAGCGATAGATCTAACCTCCATTGGATGCCACTTCCCAGAGTGCCCTTATCCAATAACATTGAGAGAATGTTTTATTTAAACAGGTCAGAGGCAGTAATTTAGGCGGTTACGAATTGCGTGGATGTTGTGGAGCTGTAAAAACACATATACAGCTTACCATTGCCACGTTGAGATTAAAAATCTATCCTTCATTGGCTGTCAGTTTCCAAAGTGCCTTTATGAAATTAATACACGGAGAATATCTGATTTAAAGGGTACATATGGTAATAATTTAAGCGTTTACGAATGACACGGACGTGGAAGCGATATAGGCACAGATAAATCAACCAATCGGCGACTGCCAAGGTTAAACCGGAATTTTCTACCCCTCATTCAACGCCAGCTTTGCACAAACATCTGCACACTGAAAATGCAGCAGTTAACAGAAGCACAAAGGCGCGTTAATGAGACAAAAGCAGAGAGATAAAGTAACGAATGAGTTACTGTCAGGTGGTAATGCGAGCTGGGACGGTCCCTTAATGCCTAGCTTTGTGTGCAGCGAATATCGAGTTCTGCACAGTAAGGACGCCGTTCATATAGGAACAGCTACATTACTTTACGCTAATTTCGGCTTTAAATGGTCCGCGGTACTAGCGTCGTGAACGTTAGTTTCGCTATTTTGGATATACTTTCAGGCGTGCATCCTAAACAGATTACTCCGGCGTTTGGGCACGGTTGAATTTAAGGCTGTCTCAAGCCAAGAGCAGTCGGTCCAGGATTAACACCCGGAATTCGATTCAATGACGCCAATCCAACGCCACAGATTGAAGTTTCGAACAATTTAAAGGAACAGTCCAAATCGTTAAAACCTTAAGAATGCTCTGGTTTAGAATCTTAAGAATTACACGGAAGAAGATTAGTAATAGGATAAAGCAGAGAAAGCAACCAGTCGGTTGGTCATACGGCCCTAGCGCTGAGAAGACCGGGGCCTGGGCCTCGGTCCCACTCTAGGAATTACCCTGTTGGTCCGTACATCGCCAACTATCTAATCTAATCGAAAAATCGTACAGACTGATATGGTAATCAACTATATACACGCAGCGACTGCTTCAGCCCACTGACGCTCACATCGCCAATTTGGGAACATTACGAAGGCAATTGCTGCGACTGATGACAATGAAGTTTGGATGCTAATGGGTTGAATAAGGGGATTAAAATCTTCTAACGCGTCATCAGGTGGTTATGAATGGCACAGACGAGGTGGCAACGTGAAACCCTTATATAAAGCAATCAACCCGCCACCTGCAGTCTGTAATGATAGTTCTAACCGACACTTAACACCAGCTTACCGAGTATCCCGATATCGATTTCTACACACAGATAATGAATGGCGCTTCTGAACGACCGGGACGTGCTAGTGACGTAAAATACGCCGATACAGAATCAGTCGACGAACGTCACGTTCAAAAGCACGTTCTATTCTTTCTCCAGTTGTGGGTGGTTACTTATCAAGTTTCAGTTGTAGTTTCTAGTTCGTGGTAAAACTTTTCTCGTAGCCGTTAATGTGTGAGCGAAACAAATGTAAACCTGTTGATTTACTCCTAAACTTTAATATCTGTACTAGCTAGATGCACCTCATAAACCCCCCCCCCCCGCCGATTCTACGAGAACAAACTGTAAATTGCAGTTCGCCGTCGGTTGGGATTTGGGCAGGTACGAAAAATCGGAAGTCTGCACACCAACTTTCCCATCACTACCGCTACGGCTCGCAGAAATGCTAGATTAGATTAGATAGGCGGTAGTAGGCGAACCCATAGGCCCATTCCCAAATAGACACCGGAACTTACGCCCCGACCCACTATGAGCTATTGCCTTAAAAACTGCGCAGCGCAGATGACGTCAAGGGCACAAAATATGTAGCTACGTAGCTGGGCATTACGAATGAAAGATCTGCATATTTCTTGTCCAGCCATTGCCAAAATATTAACATAAAGTACAATAAATTGCATGGTACATTGCATAATTGGCCCCTCAGAAAAAGGTAATTCGCTCTGCAAGAATTTGAACAGTAAAATTCCATTATAACTGCGAAAGTCGTGGGTATGTGAACAAGCAGAATATTCTAGTAGCACAGGAAAATCAGTGAGCAATTCAGAACATACTCAGATCGTGGCACATCAAGCCAAAATCAACAACCAAACGGTGCATAAAAAAACAAAACTAAGGCCGCGGCCCCATTGAAGCAACAAGCGACGCAACAAATTGGCTGCATGAAAACACGTAACATCGGGTACAGCAATCTCCTGTCCCCAGCGACGCAACCCAGATCGCATGACACACTGACACACGGTGCGTTTCTGTCGGTCGCAAGTACCATGTCTCCCACAAAAATCATATTGCAGTGCTTGCGTTGGTGGAGCCTCGGACTAAAGAGCCCACTGGCAAGCGAAGTCCACTGCGCAACACACTCAAATCGTGGAATAATATCGAGCCCAAACTGAAGAGCTGCCCGCCAACGCAAGTCACTAACCACTTCATACATTCGCATCATGGCACAATATTAAGCCCAGACCTAAAGACCCCGTCAGCAAACGCAGGCCAACGCTCAGTTCATAAGACACTCAGATCGAGCCCAAATCAACAGCCAAACGGCGCATAACAAACCCCCGAAACTAAAGAGCCCGCGAGCATGCGCAGGTCAATACACAAAGGCAATAGAAGGCACCCCTGCAGGGCGATATCGTCACCAAAGAGCGATAAGGACCACGCACATCATAGCAGCGGCCAGGCATGGCACACAACGGTCCCTCACTGGAGACCATAACAATATCAGTGAGGGGCAGTCACACTTATGAAACAGCCAGCTGCCCTCGCTGGGTACAGTGCCAGCGAGGGTCATTTGGAGCAAGTGACGAGTTAGGAGACTCTGTCTTATGCATACACTAACGCTAATGAGAACTGCGGGGGCTGAGGGAGGGAGATGATTGGTGGAGGGAATNAGGCAGTCACACTTATGAGACAGCCAGCTGCCCTCGCTGGGTACAGTGCCAGCGAGGGTCATTTGGAGCAAGTGACGAGTTAGGAGACTCTGTCTTATGCATACACTAACGCTAATGAGAACTGCGGGGGCTGAGGGAGGGACGTGATTGGTGGAAGGAATAATTGCAATGGTAAGATCGAGGCGAGTATTAGCTACCAATCAGGACAGTCTTTTGAAGGGAAAGAGGAGAGCGTGGCCAAGAGAAGGGTAGTCTTGTCAAGAGAGAGGAAAGCCTTGCCAAAAAGAAGATGGTATGCTGCCAAGAGAAGACATGCTTGGCAAGAGTATCGTGAATTAAGTGAAAGCGGGGAAGAAGAGGTATCGGCAAGACTCTTGCCAATAAAAAGAACTAAGTATTTCCAGGGGGAAGAGTATTACCAAAAAAAGACGAGGTCGTAATTTCCAGGGCACCAAGGAAAGTCTACCATAAAAAAGTCAGGTAGCCAGGAGGCAGAGAGGGACGTACCATCAGAGAGAAGCAGGACATGAGGTAGCTAGGATGGGTGGAATAGCGCCAGTACAGAGGGCACACAGAGTATAAATGTAGATATTTGCTGCAAGGCATTAGGTATTATAAGAAGTTTTAAGCCTCCCTAAACGAGCTAAGCTCTTCTAAGAAAGGAAAAGGACGGGACATATAGCATGTCGATAGAAAAACGGGGAACCCATGCACGAAGGTGTTCCCACACAGGATCAACGCGCAGGGGAACAGCAATTCGAGAAAGAACAGACAACAGTAAGATCAGTAGGAGTAGGTATGAAAGTGGAAGGAAGCAAAGTGGGCACGAAAGACAGACGTCCCGAAGGCCTACAAATGGCGAAGGTAACCTACACGAAACCCCTGGGGGGCGCTACTCCCCATAACATAGGATGGCCGAACCTAACTAACCTAACCCTATGGCCCATCCTATGCCCCCGGAGGGACTTGCTGCAAGGCAATTAAATTAATTGTGCATTATATTCAGTTCTCCACAAGTACTCGGCGTAAGAAACAAAAGATATGAAGCTTGTCAATAAGAAACAGTAATCATACGTTAAAATACATGCTTGTAGCAGATCAGAAAACCTGGCAAAAGAAGACCTTCATGACCAGTACGACATTGAAACAAGAAGAAGTACTGTAGCCACTGGATCGATAGTTATTAAGACACATTGATAGCAAAAGACGCGTTCTTTACGCATTCCCGAAACATCTGTTAATATTCCGGGTAAGTGTAGGGAATATAAAATGTAGCGAAGTGCACGACAGAAGTCTTGCTTAAGGGTAAATCGATCGGCAGGAGTAAGAAAAAGAAACAATATTAACAAAGCTATGCCCCCAAGCTCATCTTACGATCCCTGAGGAACTGTCATTTTCAAATGCTACGTTGGCCCACAATATGCAGACGTCCAGTGAACTATTTCTAATCTCAGAGCTCAGTGGCGCAGAGCTCAATAGACCGGGATCTGTGGCTCCAATTCCGCCTACCCTCTTCCTCCTCCGAGCCATAATCCCGGAAACTGTCCCGGTGGAAATTGTTCTGCCGCGGTGCCCGCGCTTCATCCCACTTTAAAAATATTAGCTGGAATGAAATGAATGGAACGTCGCTGGTGAACTTTTGCTGGAAAAGGAGTACTGAACACGTAAATTTTATATGGTTGGAGTAGCTGTAGGGAGACTACAAATTTATTTAAGCTTCCCTAGCCACTTCTATATGGCGAGACAAGAGAGGAAGAGCAAAGGCGTAATTAGAGAAAACTAAGAAAAAATAATCCAAAGCTCCGAAGAACACAACGTACAGGCATAGCAAGTCAGAAAGAAAAGAAAAATTCGGGAAACACAGGCAATCAGCAACAAAATGAAAAGCACAAAGCACTCAACAGAAACAGTAAAATTGCAGATGTACACGAGACGTGCAAATTTTGTACCAAGAGTAACTTAAACTTGACGCTTCGATACCGTAGACTTTAAAACACACACAGGACCGTTCATTCCAAGTTCCAACTAGATACATTTCTAGCGCTGCTCGTGAAACGGCACCCTGTGTTTTAGCCAATCAATGTAAAATACGATACGTATGCTTAGAGATCACCTACCTATCTTACAACCTCATAGCGACGTGGGAATGACAGTCATCGCCACAACGAAACCCACGATGCAACAAGAGACATTTTAGTGGTGGCTACAGGAAACCTGCCAGATACGAAAACCGCGACGTGATAATAACTTGAATTTGTAAATTTGGCAGCACTAGGCCAAAACCTAACAGCGGAGCCATCATAGCACGGTATCCGTAGAGCACGTCATATGCACACCGTGATCGGTAGGTGAACGCGAAACCGATAGCAAAACGAAACCAACGAAGTTGGTTAGACATTCAGTACTACTCTTCCGACTATACGGCAGCACCCACATCGCACGACGTAAGTATTTGTTGCAGAGCTTGACAGGCCGACCGCACAACGAGACAAACAAATACACAGAAAAAGCAACTGCTATTGAAACACTGAGGATTCTTTTTAGAGTTACAGTGGAAGGTTCCTAAAAAGAAGCTTCTCCTAATAGCGTGAGCTTCAATGCTCAATCCTTCCTAACAGGATTAAGTTTTCAGCAGTCGCAAGCGTAAGGATTTTTGATTAACGCCTGAAAAGATTTCCAAAGAGGCGAATCGAAAATTCGGAACAAATTAAAGACTTAAAGCAATCGGATTTAATCATCTCGACGGAACGGGGCCAAACGAGGACAGCTTTAATTACAATATGCATGTTCTTTTTTTTTTTCGAGAACTCAGTGGGCTTCTCACGTCTAAGACGATTTTTTAAGTGTCCTGTAATTACAGTACTACGGTTTGAGTTACATTATGACAAATTAATCTGCATTTACTATGACATACAGACGTAGCTACATCATGAAAACAAACGTTTCGAAACATATATTAATTCTAAATTATGCAGCTACTTTTATCAAACTCTCGATCTTCGATAGGGATTAGGATTCCTCCTTCGATCAAGAGAGAACATAAATCTTACTCTCAAAGTATACAGTTCCCAAAAGCACGCACGACTCCAACATGCACTGACGGTCGACACAAATAAGTTTGCCAAAATTTTGGCAATGGACCTTTTACAAGTTAGATAAGCAAGCAGCGGATGGACTCGAAACGAAAACATAAAAAAGACAGCATTATTTTCAATAGATAAGGAAATAAACATACGTTAAGTTTAGCTTTATAAGTAGCTCAAGCAGAAAAATTTTTATAAATAGGAAGAGTAGTAAAATATGATTTTATTACGTAGCGAAGCAGATATATATTTTCAATAGGTAAAGTAGCAGAAATACCGATTGTAATAGGAAATAAAAGCACAATTAAACAGTTCTTTCAGATAGGCACAGGATTCAAAATACATAGGTACTATTTTGATAAGAGAAGCGGAAATAATTATTTAAATAAACAGAAAGTATTTCAACAAATTATCTAATGGCTAGACAACGGGTCTCAGACTGGGATTCGCAAAGATGTCCGAAAGAACAAATTATCTTTGAATCAAAAGAGTTTTATATGAATAGAACAATATGATTGCCAAAAATGCATGTTTCAGTAATCGTTTGTTAACTGTCATTAATTTCACAGGGTCTATGAACCATCCAGCAGACTGTATAGACACTGCCACGCAAAATACTTTGACATGGTTTGAGAAGCATTTGTTTACAGCGACTTTGACGAAGAATTCAATTGAAATTGGCGGTTACTCGGGCCAAACATTAGCTTTAAAAGTTAGCCAAACTTACTGTAGTGTTCACAGACCCATACATAGTGTAGGGCATTTTTATCACTGCTTAAAGACTACATGATCCTTGGCGGTGTGCTCAAATTACCAAGCGCGCCTGATGGAAAATTGATTAAACTTCAATAAAATCTTCTTTAGTCACCAGAACGACCTCAAACAGTAAACTGTTCTCGGTGATACCAAAAATGCGTTTATCGGCAGGCAACACAAATTCGTAGCTGGATATCAACTGTGGGTAACGATAATTAAATTTTAGGACATTAAAACGACCTCTAAGATTGATCAAAATGAATTTTGTACTTACCAATAGTCACGGCTCAAGTATGCGTGTTTCTTTCTGCATTTTTTGTGCCTCCAACACCAGCTTATTTTTGTTTTAGGTCGCTAAGTTAACTAGAAAAGATTTAATCAGTTTGCCATCCCTGATTTAGTAAAGTTTTATCTATGAAATTTTCGCACATGAATAGTCCCTTTTCGAGAGATGGGTCCTCCAATCTTCGAATCAATGAATAGTCCCGTAAACTAAACGAACTCGCGAAAGCTTCCTGGGATGACAACACTAAGTGGCGAGCCCAGAGTTGAACGACAACAAATTTCAATAACTTCTATCAGTGGTACAATTGAGCGAAAGTTATGGGGATGAGTGAAACAGCAGCATTTCAGCACATTCTTCAATACTAAACGAGAGCCTATACAGCATGTACTGGATGTTATGACCATGCCGAGTAAATTTCCGAAGCAGCTGATAAAGATAAATGAATCTTATAACCGTGATTATGGTGACTGTTAAGAATAACTGAGTTTGCTAAACCAGAAAAGTAACTCAAAGCTACAGGCAGTGTGAACACTTACAACCTGTTCCTATAGACAAGTGGTAGGTACCTGTAGCACAGCACGATCTTTCACCAAAAGAGCCAGAGAGCTACTGGGCTCGAACAGACACAATGGCGACAGTGCCCACCACCTCCAGACACCGACACGGTGAAACCAGACACTGCACATAACATAATCATTAAATTTAAAATTACGGAGGTGAGTGAAGAACTCTATGGATGGTACACGCAATATTCAATTTACTATTGCTACCAAAAACTACACTACGAGTCTTACTATCTGACGGACAGTATAAAACATCAATTTTCGAAAGCATGATATTATTTTATTAACGGTAATTCTGCCCGGCGGACGCGCACGTTAACAGGTTAACGGGTTCACTACCAGCTATTTCTTTTAGCTATCATCATTATCAGTATTATTTTCACACCCATCAGCATCATTACCGCTGCACAAGTCGGATTGGCGTGCATCACACCACACAGAACTAGTTCAAAAACTACCAAAGTAAGTTTCTGAACTTTCAAGGCCGAATAATAAAGTCACAAGAATGTATCCGCGAACAGCTAGTCAAAAACTAGCAATGTACTGAAGTGTTACAGGTTATGAGCTGCAGAGCGGGTCGCCAATGGGTGGTATTGGATTTTGAAGGAATGTGCTGTAAAGGTAAAATTATCGTCTGTCGACATCGGCGACAGGAAACGTTATTACAACTAAACATTTTTGAAACAGCTTATAGGACCGGATTAGATTTTTAATTTGAATAATTGAACATACAATGTAGGATATTACCGAATTTTTAAAACAGATTTTTTTTTTTTTTTTTCAAATGTTGGCTACAGTCAAATAAGGGCAAAATACAGATTCATGAGTTCAGATAGATGGTATTTTATACACAATGTTTCATCAACGCATTGAACATGGTTCTCGTGATTCTTAATTACAGCCCTCAGTCTAGAAAAAAAGCTGCACAAGCGTAACGTCGTTTTTCTAGAGATATCAGTGTCCATTGTTTGTGCAAGTCGTCAGATCATCAAAAGAGAAATAAAAACGTCGTAGGTAGTCTCCGACGTTGAGCGGGTTCAAATTAGGACTCCGCCAAGGCCACTCTTCCAGCTGATGAATGCAGGTAAGAGCTATAATTTCTTTACCTAGAATTACTTCCAAGTCACTATAAAAAAGACGTAAATTCTGTAGCCATCCCTATTGATAACATCCATCAAAGGACACCCTGGCAAACTACGTCCGTTCCGGGTTACTAGAATAATGCCGGCACTCGCTGTACGTGAGAGCAGAATGTCATAATATTAAGAGACAGAACTGAACTAGGACTATTTACAGCACCTACCGCATTATTTATAACTCCACTGCAATCACCTCACATGTCGATCCCATATTAAGGCTATCCATATGGCGCAACTATATCAGAGCTATCAAAATGAAAATGCACGTGCAACAACAGCAAGCACTTCTTATTGAATAAAAGCAATCCGAATTATTCACGTGGAATTGTAAAGACTGTCAACGACTTGAACAAAAGAGAATGTATTTCATCCAGGGTTGGTCATTTTTTTCATTTTTTGTTAAATTAAAAAGAATAGAGAAATCAATGATTATTTATTTTTTCTATCTATTTGATTTCCTTTACTTATTTCTCTTATCTTCTTGATGTGAAATGATACAATAATTCTTCATAGTTTTTCTCCTGTCTCCTAAGGCTAAAGATAATATGTCGATACCCATAAAACAAGTGTTTTCCAGCTTTCTTTGTGCTTAAAATTTTCAACCCACAGTGAAAAAACACAAACAAAGGCAATTGCTAAAAAATCAAGAAGGTAACTACAAAATCTCATGCAGTAAATGTAGGAATTATAGTTAGCTATCAGCCATGCATTTCCTGAGAAAATAATGGTAAAATAGCTGTAAGTTTTGAGAGGTTAGGTAACGCAGTAGCTAAAATATACATGCAGGCTAAGTAATTGATTTTTTTTTTTCAGTCGTCTAACCAAATTTTTCCAAGAATAATGAACAAGTTCATGTTGCTTGATTGGGTGAAAATGCAAAGGTAAAGCAAACCTTATTAAACATGAGATTCACAGGATCTCCCCGTACAGCTGTGAAGAAAACACTGAAAAGTAGTGACTAATGACACATACATAAACGTTTCTGCAGTAGCATTAAATTATATAAATTCCACAAAAATTAAAGCATGCACTTTCTATTGTTTTCATTAATCAATATTCAATTTCATGAAAATATAAAAAAATGAATAAGAATATCAACTTTTAGGAATCAATTGATTTAATCACTTGACCAATGCCAATGCTATCTACATTTGATATTTTTAACCCAATTATCGGCTCTTAACACAATATCACTTACAAATGACAAGGATAATAGCTAAATTTCTCTACTCAGAAAGAAATTTGAACATAAACTCAAGTATGTGAAACTGCGAGCTAACAAGTCTTTAGCTACAGCCTACTTGGCAAACTGAAAATAGAGTTAATTAGCTGCTCTTTAACGTTGATGCTGCAATAGAAGTTATCTACCTATGTAATGGCTCATCAGATGATACCTAGATTAGATGTAATCAAAGCATCAAATTATTTGAATACCAGAAAAATTAGGCATGCACTCGCTCTAATTTGAATTTCTAGATAGCTATGTAGGGGTGTAGGTTGTTAAATTCTATTAAGGGGAGCCATAAGTATGTTGAAAAAAAAGAAACTGGTGTTGTGTTGCACTGATGTTTATAAGAGATAATCATTTGATAGTGTAAAAATAGGGTATTCCAGTTCATAAAAAAAAAATCAAATCAAAAGCGAAAAAATCATGATAAAAAAATCAATTGGTTTACAGGTAGCTTATCAGTTGATTGAATCAATTTGATTTAATCAATTCGAAGCCTGATAAGTCCTCAAAAGAGTTAATCATTTAATAGAGTAAAAATATTCCATTTCGAGGAATAATGAAATCTATACATAAAAAGCAAAATTTTTTCTAAAAAAAATTAATTGATTTAATCAATGCCACAACTGCTGCAATAGTAGTTACACAGTGGCAGCTCATTAGATGATAGATTAGATTTTATCAAAGTAGCTACTGAATTATCTAATTATCATAAAAATTTAAATTTTAGCGTGCAGCTACTTCGTCTTGTTTTAATTATGTAGCTAGCTATGTAGAGGTAGCTATAGGTTGTTGAATTCTAGAGAGGGGAACCATTGATATGTTGAAAGATAGTACTGGTGTTGTGCTGCATAAAAGCTGATAAAACTTAATCATTTGATAGTGCAAAAGTATTCCATTTCATAAAGAAATCAATACAGAAGAATCATAATTTTTTTATAGAAAAATCAATTGATTTAATCAGTTGCTGAAATAAATTTGATTTAATCAATGGCAACCCTGCTGTAATGGTAGTTATCTAGATTGTACGGTAGCTTATTAGATAACAGATTACAATAAAGCATGAAAATATTCAAATACGGTATCATAAAAAATTGGGCAAGCGCTTCCTCTTTTTCTAGTTATAGGGCCTATAGATAACTATACAGAGATTCCTATAGGTTGCTGAACTCTATTTTGGGGAATCGTAGGTATCTTGAAAGATAGAACTGGTGTTGTGTTTAATAAGTGCTCAGTGATGCCTGCGGCGCTAGTAGCCCAACCCACTATAATAATTAATGCTCATAAGAACTGATCATTTAATAGTGTAAAAATATTACATTACATGAAAAAAATAAAAATAATCAATTCGCTTAATCAATTGATTAAATGAATTTGATTCAATCAATGCCCACCCAGATTTCATACAACATTAAGTTTAGGCCTATAAGCAAAGAGAATATGCAGGTGCGATAGGAACGGCATTTTCGTGAGCAGAGCACAAGGAACTATTTTCTACACCTCTTGACGCTTAAAAGCCACCGGAATTAAAGTGCAGGTGCTATAGCAAAGGCAGTTCAGTGAGCAGAGCATATAAGAACCGAGGCAGCGTGTCGTCTGTACGAGCTGTTCAGAGAAATATTTCAGCATTGGAAGGGCCCAACGATGCCCAGGAGATCGCTTGGCTGCGGCAGAGCACTCAGCTGCGTCGCTTACACATTTGGCTTATAGTGGCGCTGATCAGCATCACGTTAAGAGCCTAGAGGCACGTCATGCATCACATGGATGATGATCGTAGCGCGCTCTTATAGCTCGGTGGACAAGAAAAATATAACGAAATTAGGTCGATATTGGTGGGTAATTCAGATGGACCCTAAGGTTGGTCGATTTTAGATCAAATGTAAAAATTGTAAGTTAAAATGATCAGATTTTTGGGTAAAGTTTTTTCCAGGCTAAAAATATTGCTGTAAATGAATAGTGCTATAAACATAAGCTTATACCTACCTTTCGGAAGTATATCATTCTGAATAGAAAATAATGGACACTACTGCCAGTAATGTCGAAAGAAAGTAGCCGCGATCACAGTGCAGTATTATATGGCCAGTAATACCGTAAAACATATGGTCAAGATCACAAAGCAGTATGGCCAGTAATACCGTAAAACATATGGTCAGGATCACAAAGCAGTATTGCCAGTAATAGCGTAAAGCATATGGTCAAGATCACAAAGCAGTATGGCCAGTAATAGCGTAAAGCATATGGTCAAGATCACAAAGCAGTATTGCCAATAATACCGTAAAACATATGGTCAGGATCACAAAGCAGTGTTGTCAATAATAGCGTAAAACATATGGTCAGGATCAGAAAGCAGTACCTATGGCCAGTAACAGCGTAAAACATATGGTCAGGATCACAAAGCAGTATGGCCAGTAATAACGTAAAGCATATGGTCAAGATCACAAAGCAGTATTGCCAATAATACCGTAAAACATATGGTCAGGATCACAAAGCAGTATTGCCAATAATACCGTAAAACATATGGTCAGGATCACAAAGCAGTGTTGTCAATAATACCGTAAAACATATGGTCAGGATCACATGGCACTTTTGCCAGCAACATCACAAAGAACTTCGCCACGATCACAAAGCACGCCTGACAGTAACAACTCATAGAGAGAAGTTGGCCAATCACACGACCACCTCGCAGCACCACCTGCAATACCCGTTGGATCCCAAACTTCAATACTTTCATTTCATACCGAGAGTCAGCAGTTTCGGGGTCGCAACGCTGACAAGTTCCGAGAAGTTGCCGAGCAAAGTTTGGTCTTCTCTCAGTGAGATATTGCTTGTCCCAAACATCAAACTTTCTATTGAAACGTCAACAGATTCGGACGCGAAACAAAAGTTGGTATTTATAAAGTGGAAGCTCGGGATTTGGGCAACATTCTCCGGGGACATGGAGGGCGGACTTTACATATTCCCTGTACCAACGAGTGCGTCGCCCGCCGAGATTCTTGGAGCAGAAGTTGGAAGCCGCTATGGCCTGCAAAGCGGGACTGTGGAGTCCTCCTGGGCAAAGTGTCGACTAGGGGAAGAAACTGTGGCATGATCTAATGGATCAGTAACTGCGCCGAGACCTCGTGTGTTAGGTAAAAGCCATTAGTTATTGATACATGTTCGAAGATTTGTAATTAACGGTATTACCATACAGAGCTCATGGTTAATGTTGTCCAATAAATGTTGGCTGAAAGTATGATTCAAGGTAGGAGTCTCGCCAACCAAGATGAGGGCAATAAAAAAGAAGAGAGGAGAAACCAGGGCTACCGAGCAAAACGAGGTTCTTCGAAACGACTAAACTAGAAAAAAAAAAATACGGCGGGCCTGACAAAACGACTCTCTGATATACAATGGTGACTCTCAGGGCGTAATTTTCTCCATAACACGCAGACGGCAGAAGAAAATTTTTTCCTTGGTATGGGACGGTAGCTGTAAGGGCAATAACAGCGTCGAGTCAAAGTTGCAGACCGTAAAAGGTATCCGTTGGCCGCGGTAACTGCAAGCATCGGAAGAAGACCATAAGGTAGAAACGTGTGACCGAGAGATCCCATGAAACTTGCTCGAGTGGTTCCGCACTTGGACACAAAGACCGAGAGGTACAGATCTAATATTATCTTATGATAACAACTCTACAGCATACTTACTTTTGGTGTTGCAAACCAACGATTTCAATTTCATACAGATTGAAAGTAACAAGCTGTTGTTTACAACGTACAACACACCGAGGCAAAATGTACTCACAGTTTGCGGAGGCAGGTGTAAGGAGCGAAATCTTCCCTTCTGACGATGGCGATGCTGTTGTTCGACAGGTCTCTGTAATAGTAACAGCTCAGATATAATATCTGCTCCTAAAGGTGGTAAGAAAAAGACTAACTCAAGCGAATGGAGCCAAATTGCATTAAATGGAAGCATTTGGGTTAACAAGCAAACCAAAAATCATAAAACAGACAGAAATCTTTCAATTATATATAATACAATAGATTTTAGAATATATTCGGGAAAAACTGTGTCAGGTAAGGAGTTAATCTTATATGATCCCAACCCAGCTATAAATCATGCACTGTACTGCCAGCAGAAGATTCATTACCTCCGCGCCAAGGAGGTTATGTTTTCGTCGGGTTTGTCTGTCTGTCACCAAGATAACTCAAAAAGTTCTGAACCGATTTGGACGAAATTTACAGGGATTGTTGGGTATGTTGGGAGGAACAGATTATTAACTGTTGGTGAAGATATGTCCATCCGTTTCTTGGTTTGTTTGCTTCATTTTTCTCATTGCCATAACTCAAAAAGTTATAATTGTTTTCATGAAATTAACATGAGTTGTTATGTATATAACAAAGAGTAAATGACCAAATTTTGGTAATGATCCGTTGGTTTGTTCGTTCGTTTGTCACTGTTTTTCATTTTATCTTATTAGAACAATAACTGAAAAAATAACGAATGGATCTTTATGAAATTTATAAGGGTTGTTAGTAATGTTAAAAGATATAAATGATTATATTTTGGTGCAGATCGGTTCGTTCGTTTGTATGTTTGACTCATGTTTGTCATAAAGTATAAAGTTTGTTAGCAGTATAACTCAAAAAGTTATGAACAGATCTTCAAGAAAATTGCACAAGCCGTTATTACTATCAAAAGGCACAAATGATTAGATTTTGGAATTTATAGAAAGAAAATTATAGTTTCAGAACCAATTTAAATTTTTTGCAACCGTTGCCTTGCTTGGCGGATGTATGCGCTCTCAGAGTGCTCTAGTTATTCTACTGCATACATTTTACGACGAAAGGACGGTGTTTTCAGAACAGTAGTTAACACTCTGACTCACAGCTTCTTTTCTTTGTAGAATTAATTACTTGTACTTTGTTCACAATTTAATACAACTTTTGACACTTGAAAGCTCGGCCCAAGATGAACTATCGATTGCAACAGCACATTATACTTGGGCTAAATTTCCGTTAGCACGTTTAGAGTACAATGTAGGAGAAGGCTTGTGTAGAAGGCTGTTTCATGGTGACTCTTAACCCCATACGGACTAAATAAAACGTCAGTAGCTACCTGAAAGCAATAGCACAGTTTGAAACGTTGTTGTTAACGAAATACGCTGGCCCTTATACGGTTACCGGTTAATATGTTCAGTTAAACCCATTAAAGAAACGCATTTTGTCCATTTTTATGGACAAAGAAGGAAGGTTTACTCTATGCACAGAGTTTTTACCACTCAACTTTGATATCAGGATTACATTTAAAATTATGCAATTGCTACGGAAATTGATGGTTAAATTGAAATTACTGTAATTAAATTAAGCCTCTTAACCATCAATTGGGCCTGCAACCAGGAGAAAAAAAAAGAAAAAACGAAGAAGGAATACGTAGTCGGCTGAAAGATAGGTCAGCCCAAGCACGAGGGTGTTTCCACACCGAACAACAAACACGGGTACAAATCGGGAGAGAAGAATAAGAGCAGAATAAAACATCATCAGTAAGAGCAACAAAATACAAGGACGCACCGTGGGCACCTACGGAAAATTTTCGACGACCTATACCATGACTTTGGTAACCTAGTATGGTATCCCGATGTGGGAGACTATACCCAAACAAATTATGGGGCCATGCCTAGAAGCTAAACAATGGTTTTACCTTCTGCAGCGACACTGATATTTGGGAGGGTAATTGTACATACTGAGTACAAGTTGGTGCCGGTATGAGGCCGACCAGAGAATTAGGTGCACTATGTGCGCCTGCAATTGAAGTCAGGAACCCTTTCTACATTCTAGCTGAACCAAACCTATCGTTACTTTACCCAACACTCGGAGGTAGGCCACCTACAATGTCGGGTGAAGTGGTCGATGTGGGGACAACAGCATAACTGATGCAGTGAACGGCAGTGCAAACACACTTGACGCACATCGCTCGTGTGAAACACCCTTAAAAATCATGGGAAAGCTATAGGAATAATTACCGGCTGTTTTTGTGACCCACTTACGGCCCTCGTTCCTTATTTTTATTAAGACTCGGTTTACGTTCGAATAAGCCTGATAAGCTGATTTTCATTTCAGTAGTAAATTTACAACTTAGAGTACGTGATTCAAATTAACGAGGTTTTGAGACGCTTTTGATGGCAGGTGGCACCATTAGACATCAAAAACAAAGAACGACGTAAAAAAAACTTGGTTTAATTACTACGGCCCGCAACCTTATCTTATTGAAGCTACTATGTACCTAAAATCTTTTCAGCATGGACGCTGCAAAGTGTCCAATTAAAAAGCATGATGAGGTCCAGATCTATATATTTCTATGGGAGAAACAGCCCTTGTAGCCAGGCAACACAGCCTGCGTAAGATTGGGAAATTCTTTACAGGAAAAGTTACCAGGCAGGGTTACTTCTACCACGATAATCCTACAAAAGCGTTTTTTTTTTCAGCCCCCTTGGCAAAGGATTAATGGGTAAATCCGCCGTTATATAAACGAAGTTACCACAAAAGTAGTAGTTATATCGCCCGCGTATACAGTAGAGTGTGCCTCCAACCAAAGCCGCCGCACGTAATGCAGCGCAGTGACGTCATCAGCAGCGCGGATATGCAACACTCCTATTGGTTGGCTCAACGGGTAATCTATCCGTCAGAAATCAAACGACCTCCTTTAGCTCTACTCTGTCGCAAGCATGAAATGGGTGGTTGTTGTGAGCAGCAGCGGCTGTTTGTGTAACTGCGAGGGCGTATCAACGCAAACCTCCGTAAAATTTACTTAGCGGCAGCAACAACAGCCTCGGCCGAGCCAGCGGTTCGTGAAAACAATCCGCCAGAGAACACACACTCGATCGTGGTGGCTCAATACGCAGACAGCCCGGTGGTACCATACATCTAGCCATCTACCAAGCATTTGAATGGTATGGGATACAGTATATCAGATATTACATTAGTTGTACCCTGCAAAAAAAAGCAGCGTATTTTATAGATGTTTGAAATTTCCTGCATCACCCTTATTTTGGACGGCGAAGTACACTAATTGAAAAACTAAAGTTTGACGGCCAGGTATACATAAGTTAAATGAAATAAAAAACAATAACAATCACTCCTCAATACATAGCAATGGGGAACACGCCCCCCCCCCCTCCATACCGGTACATATAACACACACACAGAGGCACACGGCGAGCCAACTGATGACTTTACCAGCCAATGCATAGACATCTTCCTGTCAGGGTCATACGTCGCATAGCCCTGAGGTTCTGCTTCAAATAACATAAGCGCGACTGTCGGCAGTAGCAAAGATAACCTCCTTTGTGGGGGTGATAACATGAGCATAGTCGCTGCGCGCATTACAGAAGCACAGCATCGAAGGAGTTGAACATTTTCGGATCTCAAACTAATTGTATACCTACTTACCGGGTGATTCTGAATTCTTCTAACAAAATAAAACTATAGATTCCTTGCAATACAATAGGCATATTTCTCTCTATCGATGTATGTCCGAAAATGTCTAATTTAAAACTTACGTAAAGTTAAAGTTTATGAAGTGGGTACAGGAAACAGAGGCCTAGTTTCTACCTACCCCAAAATGGGCTGGTGTGGTATAGGGTAAATGAACATTCACTGTTATACTTAGTTTATTTTCAGGAAAACACGAGTAGAGTGTTCAATGTAAATAATGGAGGGTGTGCATCTTTATCTTTGCTGTACAGTGCAGTAGTTCGCCGGTTAACTGAATCGCACTTCCAAACTTTACTGTAATTCAACGTAACTTTTTAATTAGACATTTTTGGACAAGCATCGATAGGGTAAAATATGCTTATTTTATTGTAAGGAACCTAGAGTTTTATTTTGTTCAAAGATTCAGAATAACCAGATATAAATAAATAAATAAATAAATAAAATAAAAATCATTTATTTTTCTCATAAGGTACCGTGGCCAACAAGATTAGGACACAGCGCCTGAGGTTTTCATGATTAAAACTAACTTAAGAATAATACTAAACACTAGCAT
>LQNS02277998.1:11761825-11784919 GCA_001587735.2 Parhyale hawaiensis
GTTTTAGCCCATTTGCATCGTACCATGTTTTTAGCTTGTTCAGGAGATCTTTTGCATATTTACTCACTAGTTCTTCTCCACTTGGTTCAAATGGAATTGCAATTTGGACATCATCGGCATACATTGAGAAGGTGCAGTTATGCTGATCCAGAGGGATGTCATTGACGAATATTGAGAACAAAATCGGTCCTAAGATCGATCCTTGTGGCACACCGAAGCTCTTCACGATATAGGGCGACTGAGTTTTGTTGAGCATGACAGCATAAACATAGTTAGGTCCTAAAGGCGTTAATTCTATGGTAAATAAGGATATTTGTATTGGAAGAAACCCAACCGTACGTAAGCGTACTTTCTTAACCGCTAACTCTAATCATCCAGTAGCATGCCCCGTTCAGTGCCAACTCTAATCATAAAGAAGTATGCCTCTTTGAACGCAAACTTTAATCGTAAAATAAAAACTATAGAGAGCACTCTGAGAGCGCATACCTCCGCCAAGCAAGGCAACGGTAACGAAAAATTCAAATTGGTTCCGAAACAAAGATATTCTTTATATCATCACCAAAATCTAATCGTTTGTGCCTTTTGATAGTATTAACCATCCCTGTAATTTTCATGAAGATCCGTTCACAATTTTTTGAGTTATGCTACTAACAAACATTTAGTCAAACGTACAAAGAGATCAACAGATCATCACCAAAATGTAATCATTTATGTCTTTTAACATCACAAACAACTCCTGTAAATTTCTCAAAGATCTATCCATAACTTTTTGAGTTATTGTGCGAACAAGCATAGCATACAATTAAACATAGCGGTAAACAGACGAACGAACAAGCAGATCATCCCCAAAATTTAGTCATATACTCTTTTACTCTGCGTAATATAACAACTCACGTAAATTTCATGAAGATGCGTCCATAAATTTCCGAGTTATGGCATTAGGAAGAAATAGGTAGACAGACCAACAAACAGATGAACGGATTTTCACCAAAAGTAATCATCTGTTACTCTTAACATGCCTAGCAATCCCTGTAAATTTTGTAAAGATCCGTTCATAACTTTTGGAGTAATCTTGGTGACAGATAAACATTATAACAAACAGGACAAAAACCGTCCACTTGGCTCTAAAAACTTCCTGTGTGAAAACTAGCAGTGCTAGAGAGCCGTACATAGGCTTAAACTGTAGGCTACGTTGTAGCCTACAGTTTAAGCCAATGTACGGCTTTCTAGCACTGCTAGTCTTCACACAGGAAGTTTTAGTGCCAAGTGGACGGCTACTAGCATGGTGGACGGGTACTAGACACGTTACCCAACATGTTGGCTAGTTTGTAGCCAGGACCACTACATGTAGTAGTAGAAGTAGAAGTTTTACTAGCACTTCAGTGGCACGCTGCCTATATCACGCCGAACTATTCGGTTTAAGAAGTGAAGAAAAGATCAAAGTGACCTCGTTATTGGCTTCTGGTAAGACAACACTCGAAGTTTCCAAGGAATTACAGCGCGATCACCGAACAATTAAGGCTTATGCAATTGAAGGTAAAGTCAACAGTAAAACTCCGGATAGAGCCTCTGCGAGGCAATTGACTGCTAGGGATATGCGACATTTGAAGGTTTCTATCGCTAGAAAACAACTTTCTACAAGTAAGGCGAAATTTGAAGGCGCTGGAGCCCCAATACTAAAGACAAGACAAGACAAGATGTGAGGTTCTGCAGAAGCTAGGGAAAGTGAAAAAGGCAATTAAACGACCACTTCTAACAAAAACTCATAAAGAAAATAGGGTCAAATGAGCTGAGGAGAACATGAAAACTGATTTCTCCAATGTCATATTTACTGACAAATTCAGAGCCACTCTTGATGGTCCAGATGGATGGGCGTCTGGATGGGTCCTCCATGACCGACCTCAACAGACACGGCTTAAGCGTCAACAAGGAGGTAGAGGTATAATGTTTTGGGCCGGGATAGTAGGTGACACCCTTATTGGTCCATTTGAAGTGGCAAAAGGAGTTAAACTGAATGCAGAAAAGTACTGCCAGTTTCTTGAAGCCAACCTGATTCCTTGGCTTGATGAGCAGACTATCGCACGCCGATCCAAATTGGGATTTCAGCACGATAACGCGCTCTCACACCGAGCACGGTACACTGCTAACTGGCTTGCGGATAGAGGATTCAAATCAAAAAGGATTATGACCTGGCAAGCGAATAGCCCCGATTTAAATCCCATTGAGAACCCCTTGGCGATAATCAAAATGAAAGTCTATGAAGGTGGTCGGCAGTTTTCGAGCAAAGTAAGCCTGTGAAATGCAGTAAAAACAGCAGCAGATTTTATTCCACCATCTGAAATATCAAACCCGACAAAGTCTGTTGATGTCGCCTTAAAAAATCATGAAAAATGGAGGTTGCCATATTCAAAATTAACTCATGTTTACCACTACTGAACACTTATTTCAGTATTTATTGGATTGTTTTGGTTATAATTTCTTGATTTTGGACGTTTAATAACAATATTCCTGTTCACTTGTATTTATTTCCTCTTTATGACGTTTTTATTAGCTTGTTGCATAATCTGAGGTAACAGTAAAAAAACTCGTAAATAAGCAAATTGTATGATAAACTTAACCATGGCTAAATATTTATTTTACAAGTGCTGATTATACTGGCAACATAGCCATACATTTAGTTAATATTGATATTTCACATTTAGTTAATATTGATATTTCAAAGTTAGACACTCATCTTGAAAAATTAAGTAAAAAAAATTCGATTTGCATAATCAAGGGTAACGCACTGTATATATTTATAAGTAGGTATCTTTCGTGTCACGCTCTTAACGAAATAGGCGAAAACTATAGGCCAGGCTGCAGATTTTGTAAATCGATGACCAAGTTGCAGAAGATGGCGAAGGCTGCTGATCCTTATCCCTTTACCTGAAGACACATCTTGCTTGAAACACTTCTTGAAATCGGATTAAAATGTATGCAGCTTCTGGAATCCGACTTCATAATGTTTTTCTCTCAGGTTAGAACGCGTAAATTTGGCAGATGACCAACGGAGCACTCACGAGATGATGATTCTTCACGGGTAGTAGACAACTATTTCTTCTAGCTTACCGTCTTTTTCTTCTTCTACAGCAGTATTATCCCTGTTCAAAGAGGGTCGCTGAAGCAGATCTGGCTATTCCATGTATTTCTGTCCATTAGGTACCATATGTGTTCCTCCAGCTCCATTTCACGCATATCATCCCTCACACTGTCGTTCTCTGACGGTGCGAATTTTCATAGTACAAAAATTTCAGCACTTCAGTGAAGCAGATATTTAAATTCGCAAGACAGCATCTTGGCTACGGAACGCTTACATGTATACAAGTTGGCTGGAGTTACATTCACGTTTATTGCAGTGTTTTACTCGAGATTTACTTCTGCCTCTCACTATATTGAAGACGCCTGTCTAATACAGAAGATAGGGAACGTATAAGAAGTACGAGACTACTACAGTCTTAAGAGCGAAGACGTGCTACGAATGGAGAGAGATGAATCGTCTATGTGATACAGTCAAGAAATTCTTGATAAGGAAAGGTAACAGAAGTGAATGAAAGCTGCTTATAAGTGTGAGCGGGAAAATGTGGAAACGGCAAGTCATAAAAAAGAAGACCTAAGAATGACAGCAAGACTATAGATCAATTAAGAAAATGAAACAATTCAGAGAAGATTCCGCAACGGCCTATATTAATAGAAAATAACGATTATTGCTGAATTTTTTTCATGCACGGATCCACTAGTATTTACATAAATAAGCACGCGCAAATTCTAATCGCAAGTAAGTACCTATAATCTTTTGTGCATCCCAATTAAAAGTTTTTGGTGGAACAAGCGCGGCGTATGGTGGGCACCTGGTCGCCTTTTGAGCGGGGCATCTGTGAGGCTCGGGTGCTGCTCGGTCACTATGCGCTTTGGGGTGGCACGGGTGACCTCGTTCCGAACATAAATCACCCATACAGGGCGCGCTTGCCCGACTGTGTTCCACGGATATTCCACGTCTTGGCCAAAATAACAGTATACCGCTACTTACGCGGAGGCGCGGAATATCCGTGGAACACGGTCGGGCAAGCGCGCCCTGTATGGGTGATTTATGTTCGGAACGAGGTCGCTCGTGCCACCCCCAAAACCCGCATAGCGACCGTGCAGCATCCAAGCCTCACGGATGCCCCGCTCAAAAAAGCGACCTTCGGCGGCCATGTGTGGCCCAAACGCCACGGTAGTTCCACCGAAAATTTTCAATTGGGATAAATTCCAATTGCAAATAGGCACAATTGCAAATAGGCATATTCATATGTGCACCAATTCTAATCGCAAGTAAGCATATTAATATCAGTGCAAATTTTAATCCAATAGGTAATTAGAACGCCCCGTGGCGTAACACCATCACTCGCGGTAAGGGGGTGGAGGAGTTACAAATTCAACGGCGTCATATTTGATGGCCAGCCAACTGTCGACATTTGGTATTTTTCACATCTCAGCCAATCCACCTGACTGCCGGAAAAACATTGAGATGATTGGCTCAACTCCTTGTGCCTCTTTTTGGGTTGACAAACAAAGAGACATACAACCGAACCGTAAACGTAAACTGTATCACCACTCTTCGCTGCACGCGCATGCCTATTTCGGCTCAAACCTAAATATCACACCATAGAGGCCACCATACGGCATATTGCCACGCCACGGGTCCATCCAGCGCATACGTAAGGCGGTAACTAGGTACCGTACCTACAACGCGTGCACTGTGCATACGAGGTAGGTACATACCGAGCTCAACTGCAAAATACTCCATTCGTTCATTCGGCGTTACACCCACTTTATTTTGGGAGGTGTTGTGGACATGTAATTAAATTTTGTGTGTTTGTTCTAAAACTATTGGACTCATCTTTCACCAGCAAGTATATTTAAAATCTTGTTAGTTTATCGTCTCATATAAGAAAACTCGAAATGAATTTGATCGTGATCGCAAATCCTTGGCAATTTCCATAAAAAGCAATAAACACAGGTTTATTTAAACGATTAAACTAGCTATCTTTTAATCTAAAATAGAAGAATTTATTCCAATGTGCCAGGGGCAACACCGGCAAAACTTAACTGTGGGTCATCAACAGCTGCTCCTTTTCTGGCAATTACTTTCCCAGCCTTATTCTTCAAATGCACCACAAGCTGTCCTGATGGAATACTCTCAAATATCCACTATACCCATATCAAGGTGATAGAATTGCTAAAGAGCTTGCAGGGCATGAGAGGATACAATTATGCTTTTCTGACCACATACTATAGTCTACAGGGTTCAAATACGGTGATAGAAGATACTAAGAGTCCTTACCCAAAACTTATTTTCAATTTCATTTTGAGAAATTTTTGAGCTACTGCATTCGGAGAAAAGTGCACCATCCTGTTGGAACGTAAAGGTAAGTCCTTAAATCGATCTTATTTAGGTTTCTTTCAACTCTTACTTCAGAAAATTCAATAAGAATTGAAATCTTTACACCTTCCAAAACGTAACGAACTAATGGCAGTTTCTCAACCTGCCCTCTCAAACATGTTCACTTTGAGTACGAAAAGAAAAAAAAAACAGTATGCAAACAGGAGAGATGTCGCGCAGGTGTAATTTAGGTTCCTATGAGAAATTGCCTACATGAACTACTAATTAACCACAGTAGTTATACAGTAGAGCTGTTAGTTCGACAAAACTTTGCAGGTAAATACGGAAAAGCGTGATTTCTTTTTTACAAGTTGTCACTCGAAAGTTTTAGGTCGCCTCATATAAATGTATATATATGTATAAACAAAAAAGGGAAAACGTGTCAAATTAAATTTCTAAAATAAGGTATTATAACAAAAATATCTCAAATAGAAATAATGATTAGTTATAATTCTCTAAATTCTGTGCATTCCAACTTTGCGAAGACTATTTTCAAAGCGTAATCTTAATTTTCGAACGTACGTATGGAATGAAAAGAATTTTCCTTAACTCAACAATTGGTGCAGCCTAAGCTGTTCTGTGATCCCGGACATTCTTCTCGAACATTCTAGAAACCTAAGGACAGCAGATTTGGCACAATGTATAAACTCAGTTGCTAAGGCCGGGAACCGTTTCATTGCGCAGCATTAATTGAATATGTTAAAATACAGTAGATATTGATATGGTCCATGTTATAAGTATGGACTAGTTGTAGCATCATCATGATAATATGTATATACCAGAAATGTTTGGAATAATATTTGGCGCGCATTTCTGTGCGAATGAGCGTAAGGCTCTCACTCATGCAGCTAGTATGACTTGGCAACAAGAATAAACAAACCAATGAGATCTGAGGGTACAGCTGCGCCATGTGAAGTGCCGCCTTTGAATATATATATATATATATATAAACTTAATAATCTACATCTAGCTAATAACATCTTCGCGCGCCCTAACACGAATAAAACTGTTTTTTTTTTTTAAATATGCTGATATCACCTAAAGTACCTAACTTCTACAACAAGCCACTAACCCAGCACTTCAGTTAAAGCCATGAAAGCCGAAGTACCAACACGTGCATCATAATGAATAGGTAGCTACATATAGCAAGCAACACCCAGGCCGACTCTAATTAACGGAACAGCAACCCATAGAGCTTCACGGCAACACTTTCATCATAAACTAAGACGAGGAAGTGCAGGCTGTCACAAGGCACTTTTCTAAATTAACACGGGACCGCAAGTGTTGAGAAGACGCGCATCGAGCCGCTGCTCCACCGCCAGCAGCTATAGGCGATATTACGGCGGCATCTTTGGTGGCCGTGTGCGGTACTTGAGCGACGACGGGCGCGAGGTGGGACGCTGGTGAGGGAGACTGCGTACCATAGGTACCTACTTTCTCAGTAGATACTGCAATATTAATATACTAGACTATACTTTCTAGACGCTACAACGGCGTAATGTGGAGGCATATGGGAATTCATGCAAGGTGGACAACCGTGTATGGGGGACACTAAATCAGAGAAGAAGAAGAGCGGAGCAGAGATCGCCGGTTAATGTAGAAAAATTATTGTAACCCAGTGAACACGAAAGAAAGATGCCCGAAGGCCTGGCTACTGCTTGGGTAACCCGAGGGGCAACTGCCTATCCCCATCAGAAAATTTCAGGTAAACATCCGACGTTAACCGATGCTTTGTCATACAAGAAGGCTATACAGACATGGCCATTCACCTAAAACTTTCCCTATTGGGATTGCATTCCTCTTCAGGCGATTGGTGTTTCAATAAAATAGGTATAGGGATATTTCACCCTTTTTTACTGTTTCTTTTTTATACCTTCGGATGGCAGAATTGTTAATACTTGTCAAAACAGTGTACGTAAAAGCGTCACAAATAAACAACTGTATAAACTCTTGGACAGGCAAGGAGTAAACAACGTACAACTTCTAACAAAAAATTAATAAAGGTAATTAAAGATAATGATGGATGGAAGTAAATACATATTTTTTTTATGCAAGGGTATGCTTCTTGCGGAACAAAATGAAAAGCCAGGTGAGTAGGAATATTTCCGGCAATGACGCTACGTCACAAAAGAAGAAACTACCGTATAAGACATTCCTCCAATTAGTCCACCACACTCGCCCCATCACCAATCACCACGTAGATACGATTTGTCACCGTATATCACCGCAAAACAGTGTACCATCATATAACGCCGCTTCCTATCAAACAATACGTACTAGTGAGGGGCGAATATTTGCATCCTCAACTGCGGAACATAAGCACCTTTTATTACATCCGCATCTGTATCCGCGGATGCTAAGATGGAAACATCCGCATTCGCGGATGTCAGAACTGTAAAATCCGCAGCAAAGGAGGCGCGGATGCGCAGGTTTTATCACTGTACACTAAACTCATCCATAGTGCTGAAAACTGCAAATTCTCATTTGGATTGAAATGTGTGCAAGCGCTGCCCCTGTCAACAAAGCACCATCTAAGTTATTTCCCCCAAGCATTGTATAAACTGCCGCTGTGAGAGGGTGTGTGTGTGTTTGTGGTAGGGCGAACATTCGCATGCACGGAACATCCGCACCTTTTTTGATTTCTGCATCCGCGGATGTCAAGATGGTAACATCCGCAATTGCATCCGCGGATGTACAACAAATGTCATCCGACCCATCACTATGTTATACATATTTGTCCTCGCACTGCGTCGCCCAGCAATACATGATACCGTCCCATATGTGCATCCTTGGAGTCACAGTGCTGTCCACACCCTATAAACCGACGCGGCTTCGGCGAGCAGGTCTGCCTCAACTCGGGCCACGCAATTTCTCGCGACTCCGGCTCCGACCCCAGCACATTGCAACTTCGGTGAGTCCCTAGCAAATACTGATAGAAGCCCCGGACATTTTTACCACTACGGCCCCAGCGAAATCATGTTAGGTGACATCGGCCCTACCTCCGCCAAACTGCAGCACCCAGTCGCAGTAGCCCGAAACGCACGAAAGTTCTGCCCGCAGAGCGAGGCGGAAACGTGGTGCCAGTGCGTGACTGTGTAGGCACACCAACATAGCCCTACAACAAGTTGCCATTCGCGCCAATTACTAGAATATATAGAGCTACACTGCTTTATTTACGTATCTGTTGGTTACACAGTTAGTATTACCATTGCATTTTAAATAATACAAGAACTTAGAAAGTGAATAGTATAGCAAAATTTGAAAGTAAACCTGCAATAAATCATTTATAATAAGTTAGAACGAACGCTGGTATTTGCAGCGTACGTGCTGGTGAAAAACGCTTCTGCTTTGTTATCGTAAGTTATTTAATGAAAAGAGATTGCTGTTTGAATAGCAATACCAAGCAAAAATGATCAAAATGATAATTATTAATTTTTATAAAGCATTTTCAACGTTATTTTTATAGGTAATTGTATAATTTGCTTGCAATTCTAGAACTAAAAATTGTAAAAGCTTTTATTTAAGAGGATTTTTATCGATATAAAGATGTATGGAATATAAATACAGATCTAGTTAAAAACTTCACATCCCTGCGGCACAAAGTATACATGAAATACATAATGATTTAAGCAAGAGTGAAAGCGATATTAAATAACGACATTATAATCAATCAGTAATGTATTGATATAAACAATGTAATTTGTCTATGTTCAACATGCACAAGTTTTGAAATATTTATTTTATTAAGTCTGAATCCTGTTTGCCTATTGATCAACATGACAGATATGTCGTTGAAATTTAATTTTAACGAAATGTTAGGTACAGTAGTGGATTTTTCTCGTTCAGTACAAAGAAGTATTGCTTCCAATTTGAATGAAATATTTACTACTAAAATATATAAATGCACAGCGCTGGAATATAAATGTAAGAGAAAAACTGGTTCATTAATTAGGCGTTGTGTTGTACGTAGGAAATCTATTATTATAAATATTTTTTTTGCGCTTTAGCTGCCTCATTTGGTTAGGGCCTATATGATTAAATAAAATCGATGTATTAAATAACTTACATTTTTGCTCAGAAATTTACCTGTCAATAGAGAGAAATAAGTCAACATTGTAAAGGCAAAATACATTTTTCAATATGAAAGAAGTTCTAATAAAACTGCAACACTTCTTTCTGAAATATGTATTACTGATTTCTATGCTTGATGTTATCTAAGGCCAATTGTTAAAATAAGTTTAAATATAGTAAAATACCTTGCTCGAAGTAGGTATGGTGCTCATTAATAGTAGCTACTCCTGTAGGTTCTCAATTCAAGCAGAAGAAAGCGAATGATTATGTTCACCTTATATGCAAAATTCAGTGCGATATTCGCTTGACAAGGCATGCTGAAGTTGAAGTACCATTTTTTGAAGGACATCGGCCAAATAAATATATATATTCGGTAAACAAAAAATATTTACTATTATTACTTCGTAATTTGCATATAATTCTATTATCTAATTAAAAGCATTCTAAATATTCCTTAAAAGGCATTATTTTCAGTCGCTTATTTCATAGAAATGTAAGCACGAAAATTTTATGCATAATACTAACTTCGTATAACGAAGTCCGGCGCTGGAACTTGCGCCGATAGTTTTTCACTAGCGCCGCTACTTTTTTGGGTAATTTCAAGAGCTAGACGCCAGTTTTTGCAAGTAATTATCAATTGTTATTAAAAAAACGTTCAGTCTGCGATACGATACCTAATTAAATTAGATTTAAATGATCGTGTAAAACACGATCTGCTCTATTCAAGCGTCACGGTAGTGTTTGTAACAGCACGCTGCAACATATATAGTATATACATATAAATATAAATAAAGAGTACCTACACATACAGTAGATGTTGAAAACTAGCGCTAGCGCCGCTAAATTTTGATATGTTTGGCGCTAGCACTAACACCGCTAGTATTTCATTTGTCTCGCACTAGTACCGCTAGTTTGGTTCCCCAGCGCGCACAACTGTCAATGCACATGTAAATACAGAGTGTTTAAACTGATCCGAATCTGAATAGAAAGCGTGTTATTACATCTATTAAATTGAAAATATCGCTCATTGAATATATTTGGTTTACAGAGCTTAATTCTTAGGGTTCCATGTACGCAAAAGGTCCTTTTGTGGACGCAAAAGAGTTCTGAAATAATTACATACGTAATTAACGGTAGATAATGTACATAGAAGAAAACAATAAAAATGTCAGTTGTCCACTAAATTATCAAACACTCCGTGTAAGTTGCTCTTCTGCCCTCAATATTGCTGCTCCAGGGTGGCACCTGCATTACTGGTAAACAGAACCGTTTCTAGCGTTCTTGATGCTGACGACACTGAAATTTACATTACGGTATTCAAAGCATAAATATTTTTATTTATTTATTTATTTTATTTATTTACAAGTGCTGTTTATATTGGCAACATAGCCATACATTTAGTTAATATTGATATTTCAAAGTTAGACACTCATCTTGAAAAATTAAGTAAAAAAAATCTATTTGCATAATCAAAGGTANTTTTTCACTAGCGCAAGCACTAGCGCCGATAGTTTTTCACTAGCGCAAGCACTAGCGCCGATAGTTTTTCACTAGCGCAAGCACTAGCGCCGATAGTTTTTCACTAGCGCAAGCACTAGCGCCGATAGTTTTTCACTAGCGCCGATAGTTTTTCACTAGCGCAAGCACTAGCGCCGATAGTTTTTCACTAGCGCAAGTACTATAGCGCCGCTACTCCTTTGGGTAATTTTAAGAGCTAGCCGCCAGTTTTTTATCAGTTATTATTAAAAAACAATCAGTCTGCGAGTCGATAATTAAATTAGAATTAAATGATCGTGTAAAACACGATCTGCTCTATTCAAACGTCACGGCAGTGTTTGTAACAGCGGGCTGCAACATATATATAAATAAATAGTACACATAGATGTTGAAAACTAGCACTAACACCGCTAGTAGGTATTTCATTTGTCTCGCACTAGTACCGCTAGTTTGTTTCACTAGCGCGCACAATAGTCAATGCACATGCAAATACAGTGTTTAAACTGATCCGAATCTGTATAGAAAGCGTGTTATTACATCTATTAAATTGAAAATATAGTTCACTGAATACCTATATTTGGTTTACAGAGCTTAATTCTTAGGGTTCCATGTACGCAACGGGTCCTTTTTTGGACGCAAGAGTTCTGAAATAATTACATACGTAATTAACGGTAGATAATGTACATAGAAGAAAACAATAAAAATATCATTTGTCCACTAAATTATTAAACACTCCGTGTAAGTTGCTCTTTTGCCCTCAATATTGCTGCTCCAGGGTGGCACCTGTATAACTGGTAAACAGAACCGTTTTTAGCGGTCTTGGTGCTGACAACATCGAAATTTACATTACGGTATTCAAAGCCGAAAGTTATTGTACAAATACCTTTATGCTTGATGAACGCCTTATATTACCCTATCGCGAATTTTTTGTGCCACGCAGAATCGCTCGGTAACTATAATCACCAGGCCTCTCAATATCCCTTTCATCACCGTCTTCATCGCCGTGTTTTTGGCTTATATTTGCACAACACACTTGCACTTCCATCTTGTTCACTGCCGCTGCCCTCTCAAATGTTGTTCAGCCACGACTGCACGAGTCACACCGTAATAGCGAAAGTTGCCATCAGTTGCTATATGAATGAAAGTTGCACTGTATGCATGATTTTTGTACTAAAAAAAATAATATTAGCATTGTACGAATGAAATTTTATGTCAAGTGAGTGCTACTCATGTGCCAACCCTTATTATTTACTGTAAATAACTTGTAATTACAGTACGATCAAGTTAGCAACATATCGGAAGCTGTGCTGCCTGCACCTCCACACTGTAGACGCCTCCATTGTTGAACTCTATGTTAATGAATTATTTACAACACTTTGTGCATGAAATTTTATGTTAAATGAGTCTTAACCATATGTTACCTATCTTTTCCCTAAAAAATTTGTAATAACATTATGATAGTAACAGTTTGGCTGCCTCAGTGCCTACACTCTGCACAACTTCTCCACCTCCACTGCTACTATACGTCTTATATTTTACTTTTAGAATGTAACATGTAACTTTTTACGGACGTATTTACACATTGCACTAAATTAACAGTATATAAGAGATCATTCTAATCAGTTTACGATGTATCTATGGAAAATTTATTTGAAGAATACAAGTATAACTTTTTAATGCATATGCTTCACGTTTCCTAATATTAGGTAGGTATATGTCGCAAGCGTAAAGCATGCGGCTACATTAAAACATAGTCATGGTTGCAATTCTACTATTCATGACTGTGTAGCAACATACTTGTGACATATACCTCCCTAATACGAGGAAACGTGAAGCATATGAACAAAAATAGTTTTACTTCCATTCTTCAAATAAGTTTTCCATGAATACATCGTAAACTGATGAGAATGATCTCTTATATAATATTCAAGACTTAGGCTATACTATAGAATGGACACATAATACGTTATATTTTGTACCGTATTTATGTATTGTGCATATGTTTCGCATTTCTCTAGATTATTGTATGAAACATGATTGAAAGATACAGTGCAAACGATTGTAGTTCTATCATCATTTCCAGTTCTATCATGACGCACACTTGAAACACCAGCGTTCGTTGTAACAACTTGTTAGAATAATTTAATACAGATTTACTTTTAAATTATGCTGTAGAATCCAATTTCTAAGTACTTATATTATTCAAAATGCAATGGTAATAACCCAACAGATACAGATATAAAGCAGAGTAGCGCTATTATATTCAAGTAATCGGCGCAAGGCGTACCTACAAACGCACACACATGCACTGGGACCACTTTTGCGCCTCCAGAATTTTCGTGTCTTTTGGACTAGTGCCCCCCCCCCCGTCAGTCTACACCCAACAGTACATCTACTGTCGCACTACACCGTACACCAACCCATGACAGCATACGGTACATGCAGATTGCAGATACCTTCTTGTTGTTCTACCCCGCATCCTTCACCAACCACCGCGCTGCACCACGTATCATCATCATACAGCACAATGCACCCACACCACTCCACACCTCCTATCATCACCACCATGCGCCGACATCATTACTCAACATAGAACCTCGTCTTCGGTCCACCATCAGTCACAGCCGCCACCTCCACCTCCTGCTCCTCATCTCCCTCTCCCGTGCACAAGCAGAGCAAATATATGAACTGGAGCCGCTTCGGCGCTCCGGGTCTACATGCACAGATAACACATGCAGTTCTGTTCCGACAGACATGCTGGCATTCTGGAGCAGAGACACCACTCGGTTGTCCATACCGTTATCCGAATGTACTACTACTATATGGACAAGGAAAGTAGCAAAGACTACTATAATACATTGTTGATCTACCGCCTAATGCCAGGCACTGATCAGTAAGACAAACAGCTACACTTGTTAGCCAATATGTAGTATTGCAAAATATCAACAACATAGGACATACCAAGTAATTTTTATGCATATCGAGTGGCTAGTGCATTAGCATAGTGAACATTTTTAATAAACTGGTGACGTGTAAGTACGCATCGGTAAAATTTACGTCCATAGGGAGCAGGATTTTATCAGAACTAGCAAAGATTAAGCATACGCCAGCAAAGTCTACGGGAATTTGGAAAATGATTCAATTACCAGTGACCGCAAAGAATACTCAATAAAATCTACGGGTTTATGGAACAGGATTTAATTAGGCCCAGATACTAGGGAATATGCGAGTAAAAATTTAAGGGTACATACACAATGTAACGACTACCAGTCGCGAGAAAGCATGCGTCAACAATGTCTACAGCCCCATGACTTTCTAATTGGCCGTGGCTCTGACAAAACAGTGGACAGAAGCACGGTCTGAAAACGAAACAGCGGGTAGCTACTATCAAAACATGTATGACTCTTATCTCACTAAAATGTTCCTGAACAAAATTTTTTCAACACACGAAAGGCGTATTGAGTCAACACGCCGTGACTGTCACGAATATTTGTTTCTTGAGCACTGGCATATGTTTGTATTTTTAATTGAGTACTCCTAATTTGCCTCAGATCGCCGGTTGACTCAGTACGCCACGCATATCTCTCACTTTATTTCCGCTAACGAGAGCAGTATCGGGTTACTTTCGATGGACTTCACCACGTTGACTATATGAACACAAATATTGATCACTGGTTTTATGATTAATACGTCGCCCGCCACAAAGTGTTAGTCAATGATCAAATTAAACTAGGGTTATTTGTTGAAAAAGCACCGTTAGAAATGTTTCTACGTAGAACGCGAGGCATTAGACAGTGAACAACCAGACCGTACAGCAGATATTACGAAACAATTTGGCGGCCAATTTGATAAGCACGGTACCCAATAAAATTTCACAGAATCAATTAACTCAACTCTTATCATGGTTACTGCACTTGCGCAATTAGCCCTCTAAGTGGGTGCCAGTATTTTATTTGTTTAGAGTTTTTCTTTTCGTTACAGTTCAGGGTAACTTTTGCAGAGGGTAATGCATTAACCTATAAACGCATAACGTCCACTTTATCTCGACGGAATTAATAGGGATATTTTTGAGAGCAGCAAAAGTTTACGCCCTAATGGGTTAATTGTAACAACCGACAGCTGAGCAGTAGCCTTGTATCAAGTAGGGTGTAGTAGGTACCAGTAGCAGTGTCATTACTTACCACGCTCCTACTCTGAACTTGACAACACAAGTTGATCCTCACATTTACGCCGAAATCCAACCTTGCACGCCATAGTAATGGTAGGCAGACGGCTTTAATGGACTAAGCACGCGTCTCGCGCAAGTCGATCATTGCCGAGGATCTCGTGCTCAGCAAATGGAACATGGAGCGCTAGGCTACTTAATAGCGCCAAAGCTCCAAGTGAAGCCAGAAGCACTAGAAGGCTACGGGATCCCAAGTCTATTACGGTACCTGCTTGAACAACTGCAAGTTGCAATTAGTTCAGCAGGGTTTCCATTTTCCACCATTCGGTTACGAGGAGTCACGCTCCGGAATTATTAGCACCATAATATGTTTAAAAACTACGGTAGGTACATTCTAATTTGTAAAAGGAACACATAGAGGAATAAAACCTGGCATCTCGAATGTTATAAACGTTTTTCTACAACTATGAGTGAGAGACTATTTACGATACGTACTAACTGAATAATCGGAGACTAGACAATATTACGCTAGCCAATTCATTTCCACGTGCACTGCAATACCAGAGTTAGAGCGCTATAGCTACACTAGGATTGCCCCTGCACCGCAATCTCTACCTCCACGGTCAAGACACAGCCGGCTAATCTGGGCTCAGCCGGCGTTTGGAAGCTGCCGTAATTGGCAGACAACTCAGGTCCTGTGTCGTAATTACACAAGTTCCAGATGCACTAGATAATACAGGCAGCATCATGCACTGCCACGCAGCGCTATACTGGATTTTTATCATTTAAAATTTCAATTGCGGAAACATCATTTTATAGATACGTGGAATTCTTATTGTTTTGAAATGCAACACTATCGTGTTTCACTGGTATTAACCATATTAAAGTCCCCCCTGATCACAAAGTTTGTCGCGATCGAAAGTGAAGAGCAAAACGAGGAACCCACACAGAGGAGGAGGACCTACACAGAGAAAGAGGAGAGAACTCAGCAAAAATCGCATCAGCAGCAGCACCAAGGATAGCAAAAGCAAACTGGGAATGAAATATATCCTGAAGGTCTATATCTGAAGCTAGGTACATAAATATAATTCAATTTGACGTCTTAAATTGCAATCCGGTGTGAAATTATCCCCGAGAGCGGTTGAGCATTGATGAACAGGAATACCAACCACTCGTAGAAATATTCATGCGCGTTTGTACAGCGATCAGATTTGCCACAGGCCATACTACGGCGGAATGAAGAATAACATTAAACAGAACATCACAGCAACTAAGGCCCAAGTAAACGCATTCAATAACTTCAAACCGGGTTACAATTCAAAACGCCATATCGGAAGTGCCGAAGGGATGGCAACCCATGAAGCCCTCCACTCCAGACTTTCCTTGGCTGCTTCGGGTGGGTAGGAAATATGAACTGTCGATAACCGTACGACTTATTAGGTAGGTACTCTTCCTATGACTTCTGAAGAGTCCATAAAGAACCTCTGCTCGTTTTTGAGACCGAGTAGGTACAAGACCGGAAGCGCCACCATAAGCGGCGTTCCCAGTAATGCCGAACATAAGCCAGGCGCGTTTAATAAAAATGAAATGAAAACTGAAGCGGACGATCAGTGAACCAATAAGAGGCCAGCAAAGCGCAAGATAACTGCGGCAGGTAAACTGAGGCATCGGAAAATTGGCGTTTGGGATAAAGTTCTGGTAAGTCAACACAACTTCAGATGGCATCAGCTCCCGGCAACAGCGCCGGCCGATCTCTGATCTTTTTCAGTCCCCGAAGGGAATTTTCGTAAAATGCCTAGCGCTATTTTGCACCTCTTTAGTAGAAGTGGCATGGCAAGAGAGTTTGGTATGGTGGTCTGGTGTAAGGATTCCCATATCTGTACACAAGTAAAGGCAGATATATTATTTATACGCATGTGGAAAGTTTATATTCGGGTATATCTACACGAGATATGTTGATAAGCGAATTCTGCAAACTGGTAGTTGCCGTTAGAAGAAGAGAGGAAAAATTTTGCAAGCACATGCAAATTAACGAAAGGTGCAAGATGAGAAAAGCAGTTGAGAGAAGTAGCAAACAAGGAAGAACATTTAGCGAAGACAGATGCCATAAAGGCCTATAGTTAACTGAAAATTTGAAATTTGAAAAAGTACGCAGCTTCCCATAATATAAATCTAATGAACCCAACCCCTATGGTGCATGGACCACCTTGTACCTCGCTGAAGCGCTCTTAATAACAAACTTCACCATGTTCCCATTTCATTACAGTGCCACCCTTTACAATACAGCTATGCCTTGCCCTAAGACAAAACATGGACTTGGACTTACAGCACAAATTCCTTTTTCCTCCTCGCTATCGTCGCTGACATTTACAATGGAACTATACGGTATAGGCATTTTTGGAGGCCGTAATTGTTTTAAGGGCCTAAAGAACAATTTCATTTCATTACTATTCAGTATTCATCTTTACAATATAGCTACCCACTGTCAGAGGCACGACATGGGCCCATCACACCATTTCCTCTAATATACTCACCTTAACAATATACACAGCTGCACAATCTCTGCGCGTAGTAAGACATGGATGAACTCGCGGCCCACCTGACTTAATACCAACCTCACTACAGTATCAGTCACTTTCACAAAATAGTAGCCCATATCTATCCTTAGATGCTACGTGGACTCACGCCACATCACAATACGCATATCTACTGTCTGGAGATATTATAAACGCAGGACACAATTTACCATGGCAAGCTTCTCTTCCCCTCCGCCTCCACCTGCCCAGGACGACCAACTTCTGACCGGCGGCAGTTCAACACACAAACAAGCTCGAACAACACAACTCAATTGAGTTCATTAGGGCAGCCCAAGTCGTGGAGAAGTCCTTAGTACTTAGAACAGGCGTAATGGGCGCTGCAGGGGCGGCTCTATGTACCAACTTGCCCAAGTGCCATCGCTTGAGAGCCGTGTAATTTTAGATCTTTGGGCTCTTTATGCGGACACGCAGAGACTTGGGAGAACTTCTTAGTTCTGAGCGCGAGCGCCAATGCTCCTTTATCAGGAAATTCCATATCTTGAAGGGCTCTTTGGTCCCTGTAGGGAGCGACCAGAGCTCAATTGGCCGGGCCCTGCACACGCCGAAGATTGGTCTCCCCAATGCCCGGTGCGGCAGATTCGGCTGCAATATATTCCAACTCACCGCATTTACTCAGAAGACGTAATAAGTAATAAGCTCGCAATTACATTAAGAATCGCTTTTATATGGATACTAATTGTTGTGGTCATTAAGTGATCATGCTTCGATTCTCAGCCGCATAATAGCATCTACAAGTTTATGTTGAGGTATAGTGAGAAATACAAAATAACGACAGTAGTAGCTGTCGAATTTATCAACTTGGTATACCACGGTTAATGTATCTAATACGTGGAGAGCCGCTGTAGGTTTATAACTCCGCTCTTAGGCTTTACGTATGATGAGTTATAAGAACATTAAACTAAGAGTCATTTTCATCGGATCAACAAAAATGTCGACATACAAAACGTTAACGTTTCAGGATTAACCTTCCATCTTCTAAACTAAAAATAAGGTTAAGTTATAAGAACGTAAACTACCTGATATCAAACTTTTTTAAGTTGATACGAGCGTAAAGGGTTAAGAAAATGACACCTCGAAACGACCGATATTGAATTAAATCAAATATACAAGTTTCGGAAACTGATAAAAACGAAAACATGAAGATACGCGATTCAGCGCTAGACAAGTTAGGTACTGTCGGTGGGAAGTAGGACGGCGTGGGAGAAATACATTATGATCATAATTATTATACCGCAAGCTTCAGTAACTCGAAGAGAGGCTTATATTACGCAGGTGGTGTTGACTAGCGGGTGAAGTGTTACGCTTAGCATACGAAACAGGAGGACATAAAATACTCGAATAATGGGAAGCTCGAGTGTCCTAAAGACTGTAATTTATAGACATAAACGGACGGACTGATGCAACAAACGACTGCATACACACGACGAAATTTCCAGCAATGCACGGCATACTCAACTACGTAGTGCAATTAAGGGATAAAAAGGCCAACAGAGCATTGGTTATCTGTAACGTTGAGCGCAATGGCGGAAATCAATGCAATGCCAGTTCGTAACTCACATTTGAACACTGATATTTGATGTGCACCAAACAGAGCTGACAGCTCAAATAAGTCCGATCCAGTGACCACCGCGTTAAAAACAACAGCCTGCAATGCAAAACACACCGGATTCTGCAGAGCAGTAAGTATAAATATTAAAACAATGCAGTAAACTATGCATGAGGTCGCAACGAAAGTGTCTTTCGCTCGGAGAGTAGCTAAGCGCTAAGTGCCACTATGCTAGTTCCGATGGATATTCTGTAGCGAATGTGAATTCATCAGTCGCATTATCCATTCTTAACTGTTGCGAAGTGCTTTATAGGTAAGGCTCCAGATGCCAGGAACTCGCTTCACTATGGACTGTTAGAACTGTTTAGTTACCGTTCGTGTTTCTTTTTCCAGGTAAACATTTGTATGTGCAACAAGAGCGTCAGTCGTTTAACAGAACTACAAAAATGAGCAGCAAGCAGCAACAAAAGGAATCTAAAAGTTTGGTAAGATAAAATAAGAGGGAAATTTTCTCTTACGTGAGAATATCTACAAATAAAATGCTATAGGCAGAACGTTACGTTATTACCGGCAAATAGCGTTAAAATCATAGTTACTGCCATCAGGGATCAATAATGACGATAATACACTGCCGCTGCCGTGCTGCACACGAGGCACTCACCTTAGTTAAATATGTTTCTACTCTAAAAATCGAGACTGCAGGATGAGCAGAGATTTCCTACAACCTGATCTGGTGCGACGAATAATAGCAGTACCGGTACCGTACTTCACGATTGGACACTGGGTTAAATGTAGGTTAGATACACCGAATAGAGCATGCGCATTAGATCATCTGCTTTACACATGACATTCAATAAGTTTTGGCAACAGAGTAAAAAAAGAAAAATAATAGAGGTACACATAATTTATTGAGCTTCACAGTCGTTCGACACACTCTCTTCCAAGGGTTAAGCACATTAGGAGCAGTGTCATCCCCTTGACAGAGCACTCAAGAATACTCACAAGTATGTATACCTACTTTTCACCTCTGCATTCATCCTCACAGATCCCAGCAAGTTCTCTGTCAACTGATCGAGGGAATAACCAAGAGTCCCACAGTGTCAGGTCAGGATTCACAGCTAACTGCTGAATGAGATGCAGCTTGTTTGCCGCCACAAATTGGCGAGCTTTGTTCGAAGAACTTGCCGGAATCAATTTTCAAGGGGAACACGACGTTACGAGAAGGATAAATTTGAGCTGAAAAAAGTAAGTACACCTGCCTGTGAGTACTCTAGTGCTTGGTCAAGAGGCAGACATGGCTCCAGAAGTGTGCAAAGGTAGGAAGAGAGAGTGGTGAATGAGAGTGAGGCTCAATAAATGTGTAACTCTATTGATTTTGTTGTTACTCTGTTGCCAAAACTTTTGGAACGTCCTAGCCAACGCATTAATAATTTCACTATTATCAATTCCACAAGGATTTGAAACAGCTGCACTAGCCTAACATAGTAGTAGTACAAGACAGTTTAAGCCTCTCTAAATAAGTAGGCCTACCTACTAAGGTTTTCTATGAGAGGAAAAGGAAGGGATAAATAGTAGCTACCAGTCGATAGTCACGGGGAACACATGCACGAAGGTGTCCCCACACAAGATCAACGCGCATGGGAACAGCAAGTTGGGAAAGAAGAGGAAGAACAGACGAAAGTAATACCAGATGGAGTATGAAATCGGAAGGAAACAAAGTGGACACGACAGACAAACGTCCCGAAGGCCAAGCTAATGGCTAAAGCAACCTACAGGGTACCCATGGTGTTGCTGCTCCCCATAACATAGGACGGGCGTATCTAAACTAACCTATCCCTATGGCTCATCCTATGCCCCTAGACGGGACTCGCCTAACATTCAATAGTAAATCACATATATAAAGTGAAACGGTCCTTCCATGCAGGGAAACCTGGAGCTATAGCCAAATCGCGCTCGGCAGGCCCTGGTGAGCACCAATTCCGAGAGGTGCGCCCGCAAGCATTTGTGCTCAAACCTATGTAGCAAGACCCCGCTGGTTTTGGAATAATTCCTTACGAATGAGAATGTAATAAATTAAATACTATACTCAGTACTCACATTTTACGGACGAGATGGGCGAAATCCTTGAGCTGTTCATCGCAGACTTGGTCCACACTGGAGAGTTTGACGCTCGGAGGTCGACACGAAACTTCCCTCACCCTCACCACTCCCCCACCGTGGGTGTCCACCCCAGGATAGCGGGTGATGAACCCGCTTTCCACTGGCGGAAGCCGGCTGACCGGGAATCTGCCAGGATTTCTCGAATTCGAAAACGTGTTCGAGGTTAAAAATCCACCGGCTCCAATGGAACCATCCGGACTGGGCATAGGAAACGGATCATGGATGCCGTGGTACGGCGCTCTGTGAGGGGTCTGATGTCCTACGGGTGAGGCACGCGGATGAGCTCCTCCTGTCGACCACCGATTTGTGTCTTGGGGGTTGACCCGCTCCTCAGGGAGCAAGAAACGTTCACCGTATTGGTTGGATGGTCTTCGATCATCGCGTCTTCCATACCCATCCTCAGTGTATGTTGTCCTGAAATTCTGCGAGCGATAAGGCGTGGCCTGTGGAAAATGGTCCAATGTTTTATCAAAAGAGGAATAATCATCAAAATCTCCAACATCGAACTCTTTGTTTCTGTTGTTTCGACGCGCACTGATGCTGGATTCGCTCTTACGAGTAGCGTCTCTGGGACTCCTCTCTCTCGCTGCACTGGCATCCTCATTATCCTGCAGCCTTTTGTCGACAAGTCGTTTGATCCTTTCCCCAGTTCGGCGACGATCGTTTGGAGCATTTTGGGGCGACCCCGCGCCAATTTTAGTCTCATCAGAGAGATAATAACCTCGCCGACACGCCCAGGAATTTTCCTCCACTTCAAACGAGGAGACCTGACAAGCGTTCCTGAGGCAACTGACTGTGGTTGCGGCAGAAGCGGCGGGACTCGCTCCGGAGCCACAAAAGAGCGCCAGTAAAATTACTGCCTCGAGGCTTCGTACAAAAGTCGAGCCATGGAAGAACCGAAGTGAAAACGACCTTTTCTGAAATATTGGGCATCTTTTCGACGGTCGACTGTTGGACAATTGGCCATTGAAAACTCGGCTGCAACTATTGGTCGGGCCGCAGTGCAGAAAGGTGCCGCGTTTACGAGAAGTGAAGAAACGATAATATTTTGCAGCCAAGTTATTGAGAATCACCGACAGGTCAGTGGGGCACGCTGCCCTCGCGACACAACCACACACTGTAGCATAAATACACAAAAAGGTGAACAATCTAGAGGGAAAACTAAGAAGCGCACAAGAACTGTCACATGATGATGCTAAGCTACGCACAACCGCAATACAACCAACAAAGCCCAAGCACGTTAGCACTATATACACACACAAGAGCGCCATAGAGCGACAACAATACTGTAATAAATAAACGTGTCTGGGATCACGACCATCTTTAGTAGCGCCATAATTCTGCTCGCAGCCCTCTGCACGAGTCTTCTTGCAGCGCCTTCGCGGAAGCAGTTCATAGTGGCACCATCGATCTCGAGGCGCCGTTTCGGCAGCTCTGCAGGGCCCTAATTTTAAAAGAACTTTGGGCAATTCAGATGAAGCGGCACTGAAGAATTCGCCTTCATCTTTGAGTTCAAAGGGAGCTTTATTGCAGCAGGCAGAGACTGCAGAACGGCCCACCGACGCACAAGAATACGAATGAAGAAGAGTTGACTGCG
>LQNS02277998.1:11785731-11797982 GCA_001587735.2 Parhyale hawaiensis
GCGGCACTGAAGAATTCGCCTTCATCTTTGAGTTCAAAGGGAGCTTTATTGCAGCAGGCAGAGACTGCAGAACGGCCCACCGACGCACAAGAATACGAATGAAGAAGAGTTGACTGCGTCCAGGCCATCCGGTCGTGTTGGACATCTTCCATCACTTGCGATATTGTATGAACTACGTAGCGAACAACACAAAGGATTTCGTTCTAGCGAGAACGGTAACGACGAACGTACGCCCACCTTTCATTACAGAGATAAAAGAAGCAGGTGACAAAACAACAAAGAGATCTAAAGTTTCCTGAGAAAGGTGATGTCAGAAACTGTGGAAACTTCACATAATTTACGACAAAAAGAGAAATAAGAAAGGTGTTCGTGTACCAGTACTGAATCGTAAAGTCAACACTCTTATTAAAGGAACAACATGGTCAACTCCAACCCAGTAACTATCCAGTACTTTAACACCGTATGTATATTTTCAGGATGTCGGCATTTACTTGATGCAATGAATATTCAAGAATATTTTCTCATCAGGTTTAACTGTAACATTATATTTCGAGGTTCAAGCACTGTACTACGGCAATAACTTTTTCAGAAACCTTTTTCATGGAATTTAGTCGAGTCAGTTCGCTACAACCGCATTTTCGTAGCAAATCGTCTTCTATCTCCGCCAACACATTTCCCAAGTACAACGTTCAGAACGAAGCGAAATGGCAAACCGGTGGATGTTGTAGACATATGAGATTCACTTGAGTTTCACAATAGAAAACACTTAAGATCCATAAATGTTTCTACGGCGGTCTTGACATGTATATTTATTGCTAAGGGGCACAAAATACGCTATTGGCAACAATGAGCACCATTGGGTACATAGAACATCGAATCGCACCGCGAATTGTGACCAGGTTGTGACACGTGCGTGGAAGCGAGTAACAACTACCTTCGGGAGACAAACAAGGTGTCGATGTTAGTCAGAAAATCGTGAAAATTTTGTCACTGTCATACAAAATTGCACGGAGATACAAAGCACAATTAAGCCAATGTGATTCCCACTTGATTATACAGTCGAGCAAAGAAGCAGAGGCCCCCAAACTGCAGAGCAACGCTAAGCTAGTGGAAAGTCTTAACAATACTGACGTGTGGGGAGGCATGTAACATCCAGGTGAAAATCAAGAATTATTTCACCATAAAAAATAAATTTGCTAGCGAGAAACAACCAAAGTACATTCACTTTCTAAAATGAGAGTCACCTGCAAGGCAGAATAAATAAATTATATACCTACTCAGCTCTCCAAAGTGAAATTCAAATTTTTCTGTATAGAATTAACCGATTAGTAAATTATTAATGAGAGTCACGCTGCGATGCTACAACATTCACCATTACATAATAAGAGTCCACATTTTTACGAGACGAGTGTACAGTATTACTAGAATTTCGAGCAATAAAAGTCACACAATTTTGCTGCACGAACGAACGAGTAGCTACTAGTTTTCCACGATGCAAGTCACCATTTGTAACACGCATAAATTAGGCACCTTGTTGCTGAATTTATAGCACTGAAGGTCACATATTTGTAAAGCACTGGCGATGCGGAATATTTGTAAAGCCCCAATGCCTGTGCCTCTTTTTTCACTGGCACTGACACAACCAACACACACTGGGTGCGTTACAACACAAGCGTCACCAAATTTTATAACAAAATATCCAACAGTTTTAGCTTTTACAAACCGGTTGGCACTGATGCATGGGCAGCGTAGAAAAGTTCAAGCATATAATTTCAGATAGCAAACCGAATTTTCAAAGTGAGCTCGGGGACAAAATTTTAAAGAAAGAACTCGAACGAAGAAATGAGCGGGGCAGTCGTCTGGGCACGATCAGGAAGTGCGCTGGATGTCAGTGAGCGATTATTCAGACAAACTTGACCTAAGTACACTCGAGCTCGGCCGCGGCATGGTGACCATTACACAAGCTACTATGACATGATGACGGGTGACTATCGAGCACGACCGAAGTCGTACCAAGCATCTGAAAAAAAAAGAGGGACATTGAATACATTGACAAAATTCAGCAACGCATATTACCAAAATGTTACTCGCTTAATTTCACAAGAATATCAAAACAATGAATTTTTTTCGTAGATATTTCGTTCGTTTGCAACAACAGTGTCATACATAACTCAAAAATTGACATTTTTCAGGAGAGGCGAAAACAGTTTTAATATCGCCCTTTTTACTCAACTATCACTTGAATAATGACCTTTCTCAAGCGGCCATTTTTACAGACTCAGTTATGGCGTTATTATCGCTAACAGAACTTGACGCGGGCTTTGTGATGGTGGCAATAACTCAAATTACTCAATTTTTGTGTTACGTCACTGTTGTCGCATACGAGCGATATGAAGCAATATTAATTACATTTGTAATTCTTCAATAGGTATATCCATACGTCCTAACTTGTCGATGACTCGACTGAATGTTGCACAGACGGATTCTGCCGAGGTATAATCCCAGCATTGTTTCAGTATAGCCATAACTTTTGGAACGGAAACATTTTGGTGAATGAATGAGCGGCCTCTCAACTCTATTCATAAGAATACACAGCAAAGGTCTCATATTCTAAGCTAGACAAGTTTAATCATTATACCAGGTCTTCTTCCCTTATTTTAGAAGTTCACTAACGGCTTCACCAAATTTACTTATGCATCATGATACATAGATTTTCATGACAGATATCTGAGAAGTAAAATATATTATTAGGCCTAAGCAGAACAATAAACTATAATTTAATTGAACAATTACGCAATATACTGCAATGACGAATGTTTAATCCATTGACACCATATGTTGTGGTCTGTGGTTTAACCAAATAAAAAAAAAGGAGCTACACACAGTCCAATCATCTTAGACTATGTATTCGGTGTGCAATGCAATCTTCGTGAAATTAAAAAAAAAAAAACATTTGCACTTGCGCCATGCAACGCTGAACTTCCATTTCTGCAATGCATGAGAGGAAATTCAGGAAGCCAAACCTGACATTCCACATTGATTTCAGATTAAGTGGCTCTCCACAATTCCTAATTACTACTACTGCACTGCTCAGTTTTACTTCAGTTGGAGCGCTGCCGTCAATAGAGATAAAGAAAAAAAACACTGGGAACCTTGCTCGGCTGCAGCAGCAGCAGCGAGTAAAAGCTAACAAGAGTAGCAGGCGGCCTGGCAATTTTCTGGCATCCGAACACAGCGAATTTCGGGCTGCAATTTCTTCCTCTAAATGCCAGGGAAAAGTAAATAAGTCTACGGCGACCAGCTAACTCAGTGCTTCAGCCCGCTCGCTCAGTACGACTCGATGGGTATTTATTTTGCAGGAAAAAGAAAATCTACTAGCTGAGACGCGCCGTAAACTTGTGGTAAAATGTCATTTACGGAATTTACAGAATCATCTAAAAGATAGCTACGTATTTTGAAAGCAATTGGACATGTTGAAAGTTTTCGTCTCGATATCCGCGACCATGGTCATCCAAAGAAGGAAAGACAGAGGGGCATATGCCATATAGGACAAGTAAGCCCGTTCATCAAAATAAAGACACGGCGCGCAAAAAGAAACGCAAATTGGGATAGAAAGTGAAGAGTAGAACGCAGGCCGTTGGTGAATGTATGAAATTGGAATGAAATGAAGACACTATAAAACGACGACTTAATGGTCCTAAGTTTCTACCAATATTTTATACTTTTTTGTCATACAGCGTAATCAACATAACACTTATATTAAATATCGTAATTTTAGTGTCTACTGCCAATCCGCCCCACAAAGTAGCCAAAACCCTAGCAATGACATCACCAAGCTAAAAAGCTTCCACAACTACGTAGCTACAGCGAATACGACACCACTCTGCGTACCTCCCAACACTAATTAACACGGCGGCTGTGTTGTCCGCGCTCATAAGAAACTTTGTATTCAATAAGAACTCTCGGTAGCGTAGCGCGCGTTATCAGCTGCTCGCGTACGGGCCCCAAGACTTCGAACAGCGACGGAGTGTCCGTATAAAAGACGGGTAGGTAAGCGAAACCGCACGCCGATAGAGCGCAACAGACGTAACAATTTACTAGGTATTGAACTTGCAGATCAAATTCAGGTAATGTAGTGTTGAACTGTGCATATATACAACCGAGGCCGTTGCACCGCCCCGACCAGTCTATAGCTCAGGCACTCGGCTTCCATTTAATTAGAAATAAGTTCAAATACAGCATACATTGCACTGTACGCGAACAACGGCGGTAACTTAATACTTCACGCAAATTTTAGAGATATTTCGATACGTCACATTCGAAACGCCACCGGTATTGAAGTCGTCAAGTTCAAAAACTTAACTATTGGAGCATAGGTTGTTACTGAAAACGCCCGACAAACCAGCTGTAAGCGGATACGTGCAATGTGGAGATAACTCGCTACTTGTTCTCCCGATGGTCACGAAATGCAGTACCACCTCTCCACATGATGGGCGGTGTGAGTACCGCCACCTGGAACTCGTCCGAAGAATCAAGGCAATCGAGGTATAAGTAGCTACATGTTAACCAACTGCTGAAATACTGTATAGTGTTTTTGATCTCAACGAAAATTATGGTAAGCAGCACTGTAAGGTCTATCATGGACACTCAACGTTACAGACGACTGCATCTACATACACGGAAATCACAGCACGACACCTGTTCATGTGTGTCTACATACCATATATACTAGCGTAAAATGACATGAAAATATGTTGAGACGTTCTCTTGAATGTTTACGGGCAAGCTCATTTCTGTAAGGGTTAACGAGTTGTTTTGAATAAGTTTGCTTCTGTTTTAACCACTCTGAGTGAACATATCTAAAAATAGATCGGACACAATTGTACATGCAGTACGTACGTACACAATTGTACTGCGCTGTAAACGAAAAATTACAGCAGCCTACTACGCTTTAGTGAAAGCCAGGATATCTTCAGGTAACTTATCAAAACTATTAATAAAGTTGGCACAATTACACATAACTCCGAACCGCCACAAGCGCAGATCACCCTGCAGTTTGCTGGCTTACCCAAATTGAATATTTTTGTTTGTGAATTAGATAGCTTCATCACTCTAAGTAAAATCATAATCATTACTAACACACACTGGGGTGGAACACCATTGGACACGGGCGCAAAGATACCGAAAGCAAAGCACCAATTGGGGCGAAGTCCGCCCAAGTTACCAACAAAAGCGCAATTTTTTACGGGATGAGCTTCGCCAACCGCCGCAAGCAAGCGCTTGTGGTACGCGATTTGAAATTCATTGTAATATTGTAGCGAAGAATACCTTCGCTTTTATTTTATCCGTGCACAAGCCAGCAGGGCATCTCGGTACGCGCTGCGTTCTAACTAAGCATAATTGGTGTGTTCTTTGATATTGGGTGAATAAAGCGTGGAATCTTAGAGAACAAAAGGTGATAGAGCGCAAGCGATCGCGAGAAGACGTATAAAGGCGTGAGGCAGAGCTACACACAACCTTCCGTGACGAGAGCGACCGCTCGACTGAAAATAACCTTAGAGGAGGCAGAGTATTGGGCGTGACGCTCGAGAGGGAAATGAGGGGAACGTAGAGTGAGAGTAGAGGGAAGGTAGGGGATACACGGCGGGTAGAGTGAGAGTAGAGGGAAGGTAGGGGATACACGGCGGGTAGAGTGAGAGTAGAGGGAAGGTAGGGGACACACGGCGGGTAGAGTGAGAGTAGAGGGGAGCTAGGGGATACACGGCGGGTAGAGTGAGAGTAGAGGGAAGATAGGGGATACACGGCGGGTAGAGTGAGAGTAGAAGGAAGGTAGGAGATACACAGAGCGTAGAGTGAGAATAGAAGAAAGGTAGGGAATACACGGGGGATAGTGGGAGTAGAGGGAAGGTAGGGATATGCTCGTTTCCGACTCCTACTCCTGGACCCGGAAGAATGTCGCTCCAGCCCTGCCAGTTGCACCCAGATGTTCGTACGTTCACTTTCGATTGGGCAATTGAGATGATGAAGTTCAATGTGTCAGGTAGCACTACATGGTGTGTCACAGGAAGCAGAGACAGGCAGAATATCAAAGCAAAATTTGAAACTAACACCCACACAATTGCTGCAAAGCGGTACAAGCAAAAAAAATGGAAGCAAGGGGGAAAAGTGCCACGGCGAGCACGAAAAAAAAACAACTAGTCAGCAGCGCAATTTACGATTGATTAGAAAAAATCGTGTACAAAGTTTACCATGCAAAAATTTTATAATTCATTTTATAAGTAGGAGATGTGGATGATATAAACACCTTGGTGACAACCGAATATCCTGATTTTATTTTTTGTCCACGAGTTACGATCCGTTGTATGAAGAGCTCGTGCTCACGAACATCATACGTGACGCCAACAGCTCAAAATGATACGATTACCGAATTAAGGAAGCCTCCAGCGCATATAAAGTCTTCCGTATTTTGCATTACTTGCCTGATATGCACGGCAGTTTTGCGAGCGTCTACAACGCGGGTCAGAACTCGTACAATTCACGTAATTTGCCAGATATCCGCCGTAGTGCTTTGCATACATCCACAATAAACTCCTATTGACATTGTAAACACGTCAGGACATCCCAACCCGCTACCCACCGAGTCCGGAGTCGGAGCTACGTTCAGTGCAAGAGATGATGTCAGCGAATGAAACTCAATGCAACACGCGACCCACCAAGTCTAAATGGTCGAACAAACAAAAGCACACCGTAAACTACAGGTATATCCTAGCGGTTACTTTGCGGGCTGTAAAAAAGTCTGATACAGACATCAATTAATGTCTAATACCATACAAAAGCCTGTACGTGCAGTTTGGGAATGGGCCTCTTGGTTCGTCTACAGCCGCCTATCTAATCTACGTCAGAAATAAATACCGCAAACCGCTTCACGGAAGAATGTGTTATTCCAAAACAGGCAAGGCTTACCGTGCACTGGAGGGCAATACCTGTCTTGGTGTGCTCCCACAGCACGAAAACTGCAGTTTGTGTGTTGCACAAGCACGCGTACGCAGGTAATCAGGGTGTATAACGATTTGGGAAAGTGAACTGCAAGGCCAATTCAAGGTTTTCAAGGCTGACCTCGGGAAAATTCTAGGCTCTCATACAAATGCGTTTCCAAGATATCACTATGAAAAATGTAAAATATTAGCGACTATCTGATGTGAACAGCCGATGACAAACACTTTTGATCATATATTTTTACCATTCTGATCAATTCAGATAAAATATTGCATTCATTAGTCTGCCTCTAACCTTGCCTGATCTGGCAAAACCACGGACTAAAGGTAATGATTGTGCAAAATCAAATTCAAGGCACTTTCTTATTTTCTGGCACAAATTCAAGGCATTTTCAAGGGTTATTTCAAATTCAAGGCACATTCAGGGATTTCAAGGTTTTCAAGGTCGTGATACACCCTGGTACTGTCCGTTGGTGTACAAGCAACCATGCTGGTTTCGGAAAGACACTATCCTCAGTGCTGGTTTAGGACCAGTTGCAAACCGAAACAATGCTATTTGCATGGATATAGGTACCTACTTAAAAGCTTTTACAGCCTAAGTTTACTCACTGGGAAAGATATGGGATGAACGTGATAACAATAAGTGTCTAATCAATTTGATTAGAAACTCACATTTTATGTTACTGAGACGCTTACCAGCTGATCAAAAATTTAAGACCAATAACTCAAAAAATAGAAAACCTCTTTACAGCGAAGCTGAAGTTACCAAAGCTATAGTAGTAGTAATACAAAATTTTACAAGCGTACCAGGGACACAATGTGTATATCGCGCCGAACTATTCCTGTGGTCTAACTCGTGCGCCACAATTAAGGGCGAGAAGTAAGTACGTCTCGTTTCATATTATCAATGTTTTTTGTGTCGCATTTCTGCCGGTAGGTCTCAGATTCCTAATGGTGAGTGGCTACTGACAGGAAAAAGGTGCAAGTTATGCATCTCCAGCCCCCGGGCACGGTTGAGCGCTTTCGCTCAGCTACGCCGTACAGGGGAAGGAAACGAAATACAAGAAGGTAGAAGTCTAGCGGGGATAGGTCGGCCACCTCGATCAGCGGCCCACCTACCGAATCAGAAGGGGAAGTATTGAGAGCCTATCTAACTTTACAAAACTAACATCGTCAGCAGGAAATGCGGCAAGCAGCAACATCCCCTGCGGAGAAGGCAGTAGGGACACTTGGGTTCGTGAGGCCCATATATATTGTGGCAGGGAAAGGACCCGCCTGATATATAGCCCTGAGGACTGAAGTTACAAAAAAAAATGACTAGGCTAGGTAATGAGCCATGCCTCAAATCTTTCGACAATCTCATGATGTCTTTACTGCTTGCTTGAAATAAGGGTTGTTAACCAATGGTGAAGATTAGTTCAAATGGTGAAGATGGCATCACGAAGAACATTTAAATTGTTGTCCTTTTCGGTAGACATATTTCACCATCCTTGCCCAAAGGTTTTTAGCAGGATTTAGATTTGAATAACGGGCTGGATGATGGAACAGAGGGACAACATCCTCCTGAAAGAAAATCTCAGCTAATCGGGCATTTGAATTGGATTGCTGTATTAGTTGTGGGAAAAACATTCGGTCACAACACAAACGAGGGACTTCCATCCCAACGCATACTCTCTGCAACCTGAAGTTCCATTTTGCCTCTCGAGGAAAAAGGCACCCCGCACCCTGACAGAACCTGCGTCGAGTAGAAAACGTTTCAGGAGCAACTCTTGGTCAGGGACACTAACGTCGGAGGTCATAAGGACCATCTAGGTCAATATTTTCTCATCGGAGAACACGCTTTCTCGCTTTTCAATGTCTCATGTTTGGTGCTCCGTAGAAAACTCATAAGCGATCTACTATGTGATACAAGGGCAAATGAGGCCCTTGTAGAGGCTTTTTATTAGTCAAGCTTTGCCTCAGGCATCGCCTACCGGTTATTGGACTGCAATCGGCATCAGCAAGTCTCGAAAATCGTTCCTTATGTTGACGGACAGCCCTGCAGAGTGTCCTACCCGATGCTGATGGAAATTTTTTGGTGTACTACTAGATGTCGCTCTTTCACAACTGTCACGCGTTCTTGCAGGATATTTGCAAACAAAGTACTTTACTGCGTTAAACTTCAGCTGCGCATGCGCGCTGTGACAATACTTGTTTCTGCGGCTCAACGATCTGACCAAATGTAAAGAATAGTTCGCTGGCTTTGGGCATAGTGACACTTTTACACCATGAGTGGTAATCTGAGGTAAAATCAGTGATTTTCCCTACATTTAGACATTAGTAGCTACAACCTGGTCTTACACTTTTAATTAGCTAGGAAGCACGTCAGTTATGCAAAAAGTAAGATTTTAATTACGTTGATTCGACAGAAGTTGTTTGCCTTCTTCATCCTTTATCTCTACCAATACGTAAACTTTAGCTAGAAATATCTTGAAGTTTATCCTTGCCAAATAGTCTTTCAGCTTTTTAACCGCCCAAAGCATATGATTAGAAGAGCATGTTGAAGCATGACTTATTTACCAATTTACACATGGTAGTCAATACCGACTTGACTCGATTTTTGATTTCGTCTAATAGCTATGTATTAACAGTCACCGTGTGAATGTGCCTTGGCCCCGCGGCAGTGACGCTTCACAGGTTAACTATCAAATTCTCTCAGTGCAATAGAACTCACGAGAAAATCCTGGACAAAAAAAAAAAAAACAATTCCCGCAGTGTAATACAACTTGCCCAAGAAAAAATCGCGGATACATGAAACACAGCCAGTCTGGCGCAGCCCACACGCCGCTCTTCTTGGGAGTAATGCGATACGCGCCGCAACTTTGGGGCCGCACGAGCACCGAACTTTGCCGGGACCCGAGAACGGGGATCAGGTGACGGGTTCTTGCTTCTTTGCAGCCACATTCTCACATATTCTCAAGTGAAGGGGTAGCTATATTTAATTATTTGTATACCTGTTGCATCTTTCACTAACTATGTAGGTACCTGTAGACGCTCTTGTGTATAACTGTGTTCGCTGCAGCAATTACGACCCAAAATTTTATAGGTCAGGCGAAGTTTAGATAATCTGATATGGGAGCATTTAACGCAGATGAAGGACCGGAGCTTGAGGTTCATCTACAAGAAATGAAAAGACCAATAAGGAAAGCACCGCACACAGGCTAAAAGCTTTTGTTACGTACGAGACCTCGAACTTTCTTACAGCACCTAAAAAACTGGAGCGAAAGCCATTCGCGAGTCCGACCGGCTAAGTCGCAGGCTCCAAGTTAGGCATTTACCATATTTTGCTGGCAGGATATTTACAGTACGGCCGCCAGGTGGCAGGCAAGACGTTAATCCAAATTCATTTGCCCTCACAGCCGTTAGCGGCAGCGGCAGTCGAGGGACGACGGGCGTTATCCTCTGCATGCAATGTGCGTTGCTTGCGGCACAGTGTGCGAGCGGCAACCAAATTAAAGAGAGCGATTGCAATAAAAGGCAACCAAAGGTAACTCATGTCGGGGATTTGTCAAAGCCACGGGAGATAGGTATCATACATGGGCGAAAATTTCCGGTCTGACGATTTTAAAGTGAATTTCGGCAGCACCGGAAGGACGACGGTAATGACTTGAAATAGAATGCCGGTCGCACTTCCTTCAGTTAGAAACCGGCAAATCAAATAGGCAGATGTAATGCAATATACATTGCATGGAATATCATGACCACGACCACGACGAGCTAATGGAAGAAAGTGATGTCGGTTTGTTGCTTTCACTTTGTACAGTCGGGCAGGTACCCTACACCAGCCGATAACATTGAAGCGGGAATGAAGTATGTAAAATAAATCAAATAAATTTTCACACCGACTGAAAAATATAACTAAAATGTCGGTGTCTCGTAGGAAAGCATTTGAAACGTTCTTCATGAAGGGGTCCCCAAAGTATAAATGAAAACCTGTCCATACCGCAGGATGACGTCCCAGATGCAAACTATTCGTTGCACGAAGAGAGCACAATGCCAAGTCCAAATCTTCAATCTCTGTAGCTACAGTTAAATCCAAAGCTGCGGGTACGTCGCACTTACATATTTTTTATGCTCAACCTACGGGTTCCTTGCACCCTATTGTTTCTCTAACGTTATCACCTCCTCAAGGGTGGGAAATTAGCCTAAGTTTTTTTTTTTTAAAGAGAGTGGGTAGGTAAGGTAGTTTCATTATCAGCGCTATGGCTGAGGCAAAAATTGAGATGTATAGGATGTTGGATTCGGTCTCATTTCAACCTTGCAAGTCGCCGCGAATGGTTTTCAGGGATCATCTTGTAGCTGTTTTTAGGTTAGGTTAGGTTATGGGTATGTCAAGACGTACGAAGTAAACAGATTTTTTCTTCTTTTCACATGCACCGGAAGTTGAGCAAACGAACGCCCAACTCGGTAAAAAAAAAATAAAGTAACGTTCCTGACTGCACCGTTATCTATATTTAGAGTTTTTGCAGCAACTTAAATAATCTTAAAAAAAATACGTGTAAAGGAATATTGAAGGAAATTTTTCAAAATTTCCTTGGCAATCGAAAATTTGCAATGGAGCGGAGCAAGAACTTTGTGGTATAAGTTTTTCTTTTTTATATGGGTATTCATAATTTGCTTCACTTGTGACGTTTTAAAAGGAATGGCTTTTTTCACTTATTCTTTTACCGGGCAAGTGATCAAATACGGCCACTGGCTATTTCAACGAAGGCGCTTTACAGCTGCCCAGAAAAGAGTCAATCAGTGCAGCTGTGAAGGTAATTAACGATGCGATACTCACGGAGCACGCCAACACACAGTTTGTCCAAACTCACCAGCAAAAGGATTGGGTCCGTATAATACATGGGAGCTTAATCAAGGCGGCTTCGTACTTTAGTCTTTTGTTCACTGTACATAGAACACATTAGAACATCTTTTTGTGTCTTGAAAAACACAACTGTGTGCACCTAAATACTTGTTAAAATGTTAGCCTTCAAATCAGCTGGCTGATACCACTGCGTATCAATGATACGAAGATGCATTATATATTTTGAGTGGTGCTTCACTGCCTGCTTCGGGGAAGTACGTATTTAGCTGTCGGTCACAGGCTAGAGGATCGACGTTGCCGAGACGTGTTGCAACCTCGACCCAGCTGAGCTACCGCAACCTAATGAATGGTCAACGTACCCAAAGGCAGTAACGACAGAGCCAAAAGGGCCCTCAAAGAGACGCACCTGT
>LQNS02277998.1:11920550-11935057 GCA_001587735.2 Parhyale hawaiensis
CAACCTGGGCTAAATTCCGCCTATCTATTTCGTTAAGAGCGTGACACCGAACATATAAATATATATATTTATAAACACACGACGGTCATTCTTAGTATTAGATTAGATTAGATAGATTATCAGCCAAAATAACAGGATGGTCTTAATATATCGAGTTCCAGGATTGTAGAGTAAGTGCGGTATTACCATGCTAAAATATGAATGCATCACGGGTCCGTCTGAAAGGCCTTGTAAAGCCGTGAATGTTTCATGGGTACATTTGTCACCGGTACTTCAAGCGCTGAAATTGTATGGTACGTATCTCAACTTGTTTTTCAGTACATGAATTTTCTCCTATTAAAGTCTTTACCTGCGTGACGGAGAGGCGGACCAACATTGGAGCAAGCAAGGGAGGGAGCAAGGGAGCAAGCGACCAACAACTGTGTTTTATTATATAGTGGATTATTGCTACGATGAGGAAGAACGAAACATTTTACGTTAGGCTCAGAACTCAGGTGGCCACAGGGCAGAGAATTCTGGGAGCTTTAAAGAAATGAAAACAGTGATGATGATCATTAGACGGTGGCTATTGGCTTTCAAATGCAAAAACAGATGTATGCTATGAATATGATACTACTCCGTTGTCACCTCATACAGAAAAACAAGCATTAGCCAAGTCTTGCGCAATGCATCTTCCTCAGCAGATTATCAATTTATCATTACCTCACCCACGAGCGCTGAAGCTTTGTCAATTCAAATTCTCTTGATAGCCGAACTCAAGTCGTAAAGGTGCTACAGTGAAGTCGGTTAGTCAATCAAAGATTACTTCTTGGAATTGGATCCAAACACGAGAAGCAAATGATCACGACTGAAGTCCCGGATAAGTAATGGAACAAGTTATCTACATAGACTGAACTAATCAACTGCTCCCTAAATTCGTTCCTGTGACCAGGATTGATAGAATAGGACAATGGCCTTACCATTTCCTGATACGGGAGGTGCGTGGGAAGTTGAGCTCGTAACACAAGGTGGGTGCCATCATGAAGTAGAGGGCATTGCCGGGTGTCAGGTTGTCCGGGTACGACACGAGCCGCTCCACTGGAATGGGAGTTGAATGTCCATTCGCCATTTGTTTCTTTTTATCTGCTGTTACGAAGCCGGAGGAAAGAGTTCATTCTACTTCTAAAGCTCATCTCGAGACTTGGTAAGTCTTCGCAAACTCACGTCCGGATAATAATGAAACAGCTAAGTTTTGCACGCATCACAGAGCATGGACTAATAATAATAATATTATAAGGCTGGCAATCAATTTAGTGTTAAAGCTTTACAGAGTATAGCGATGGTAATTTTCACTTTGAAGCAGACTATAAGACATCATCTCTCAAATGGTTCATGCGTTTTTAGAAAAGCACTTGACAGGGTGCATTACCGGACGCGTTCTAATACGCTGTAGGGCAAAGGAGCCCCATTACTCATTGCTTACTACAGAAATTCTGGTACAGGATTCATGAGTGATCAGCTTTGTGGAAAAAAAATTCGATGAAGGCTTCAGTACTCCATGACAGGCCGGGTTTCTCTCGCCATTGCTTCTCAATGTTTACATTGACGAGATTCCAACAAGAAGGCTATTTCATGGGCGGGCGTTGTATTGCTGCCATTTGCTACGCTGATAATCTGGTGATTCCTGTGCTACATCCAAAACTAATTTCCGTCAGATACGATAAAGCTCAGACGCTTGATATTGTGTACAACACTAATACTACTGTATATATGTTGCTTGACCCATGCAGCAGCAAGTAGCGTATTATTCAGCATACAACGATTATTAAACGGTGCGAAGTTAGCCTGTGCCCATTAACACAGCTTTGTGTGTCTGTGACATCATAAAAATAGTAATAACTAGAGCACTCTGAGAGCGAATACCTCCGCCGAGCGAGGCACAGTAGCAAAAAAATTCAAATTGACTCTGAAACCATAATTTGCTTTGTATAAACTCCAAAATCTGATTATGTGTGCCTTTTGATAGTAATAACAACTTGTGCAATTTTCTTGAAGATCCGTTCATAACTTTTTTAGTTATACTGCTAATAAACGTTAAGACAAACATGAGTCAAACATATAAACGAACAAACCGATCTGCACCAAAATTCAATCATTCAAGTCTTTGAAAATTACTAATAAACCCTGTAAATTTCATAAAGATTCATTAATTATTTTTTGAGTTATTGTGCTAACAAGTATAAAATTAAAAACAGTGACAAACGAACGAACGGATCATTACAATAATTTGGTCATCTACTCTTTGTTATATACCTAACAACTCATGTCAATTTCATAAAAATCCATCCATAACTTTTTGAGTTATGACATTGAGAAAAATGAGGCAGACAAACAAACAAACGGATCGACATATCTTCACCAAAAGTTAATCATCTGTTTCTTCTAACATACATACCTAACGATTCTAGTAAATTTTGTTCAAATCGGTTCATAACTTTTTGAGTTATCTTGGTGACAGACAGACAAACACGACGAAAACATAACCTCCTTGGCGGCGGTAATAATAAACAAAACAAATGACAGTGGTGTAGATACAGTAAAGCAGGTTAGGCTCTTAAATGCCACCGGAAATCAGATATTAAGAGAGTTTCATAGTTGCTCACTGAGTGTCAAGATTCAACAATTCAAAATATATTGCTATTTAATGTATTGCAACTCTTTGGCTAAATGGTGAAATGCACGAGACAAGGTATGGGCAATTTGCGTGTTGGGTATAATGATATATTTCAGAGGCTGATTGGTGTTAGCAGATACTCAGGAGCTATATATCTATTTGCCTAGTATAATATACAACGTTTCAGAGTTCTTAAAAGTAAAAACCACTGAAAACTCATTGCGTCAGGGGATATACTCTGACCCACGTTATCTGCAGAGTTCGGCACGCAAGCAGTAGTGGATTGGGATACTGTATTTGGTCGATGAGTGACGACTTACGTGATCGGAATAACCTATAGCTGGTGTGTCTATTACCAGCTGCTGCTTAAACGCTCTTTGTTGCTGCATGCAGACGTGAGCTGATCTAGTCAGCTCACGTTGCAATAGTTGCAATGATATTAAGAGCAGGACACCGTCACTAGCTTAAGAAAAAAAGAATATCTAATTATTTGTTTACAAAACTCACCGCCGGAGACCTGATCCTGCGGGAGACATTTAAAAGACGAACTCCTGCCACGAGTGTTCTTCTTCTCGGCGTCCCTGGCATCGCGGCACCAGTGATTGACTTGGACGTAGGACCAGAGCTTCAGCATCATAACGATGTGCAAAAAACATATAATTGCCCGACCCACTGTAAAGGTAAAGCATGAATCAAGGGAGAATTCCTATATTCAACAGTACAAGTTCCACTGTAAAACGTCCCTGAAATAGAGGAGTGTTACATATAAGCTGTAGAACAAAAATGTATCGTGATACTTTACTTCCAATTATATTGGAAAGCTGAAAGCATTACAGTTAATAGTAACAGAAAGGCACATTCTTATATGTAACTGCTAGGGAATTGCTTCAATCTAGACAACACTTACGGAAGCTGAAGGCGGTGGGCCACACATTGAAGACAACAAAGGGTGCGGCAACGATCACGGATAGATGGGCAGCATGCAGGTACCACCCGAGCCAGCTGGGTACAGAGTTCTGAGTACAAAATACCGTCCGTTATTTGCCGCAAATAACTGAGGCTATTTTCGTGTGTATGCACAGTACATTCTATGGAGTGCATGTTACCACGCACTTCCTTTTCTTCTCATATTTAAAAAAACATGCTTTACTCAAATTACTATCATGGCTTTAACATGTATCACATCTATTACCGCAGCTGACTGGTAGCTTTAGATATTTTCGATATCTTAAGAAGTATGGCGGTTAGAGATAGATTCTTACATGCTTAAATAGTTTTTAAATGATCCCTGTGTACATTGCCATAAATCAGTAAAAAACAAAAATTTTCATACTATTTTTATATAACAAAAATACTTAAACTATTTTATCGTGAACATTAGTCCAAGTTTCTTCACCTGAGCCAGAAGCTTTTCGACTTTGTATGCGTAGAGAAAGTGAAGAGGTGACACTGAAAAGGAATACAAAGAGCTGTATTGACATGAAAGATAGACAATAACGAGAAAAATTCGAACTAATGACAGTAATTTCGATATATATATATTGAATTGCTTCATATATATATATATATATCATTCGTATACATGCAACAAAAAATGCATCGTTAATGCCTGTATTACCGCTGTTTGTCAATGTTTACATCGTCTTAATCAGTATCTAAACAATTCGGCAAAAACAACAGCTTAATTTATCATCTCTAGCATAAGGCGACGATAATATTTACAGTGATAAGAACAGTGCAACGCAACAGACAGAGATTATGCTGTTATACGGCACTGGCTGTATTAGCCCGTCGCCTACCCGCCCCATTTAGGACAGGATATAATATATCTACAGCTTGAGAGAATGCGAAATTTAGTGCTTTTGTTATCACTATTAATCGGGAAATGAAATTAGATATAGTGCTCCATTGCGAAGCCAGTCCAGTTAACTCGTTTGGTATGTGATGGCACTGAGCCATGTAGATTAGGTTGTGAATATAAAGCTGTAATATTACTAAGAAATGAATGTACCCACAATTTTTAATGTAAGCTGTAATATAATAATCCAAGAACACCTCCCGCCTGTGGAGAAAGAAATGTTGGATAAATAAATTTTGCAAATGCACTTCACTTTCACTGTTAAATAAACTTTGAAAATCGTCCTAACATTTTTTGATTCTTCTGTGTATACAAATGGCTAAAATGGATTGGTTCAGAAGTTCACAATTCGTACCTAAAATCCAAATAGGGGTATTGTAGAAGCTTTCTTGACGTTGTTCATCTGCTATATATTGTAGCCAATCCATAGGATTCACACGCACTCCATATCTGTTGATGAAATGCCACATGCAAACTGTTCATTAAGTAACATTGAAATGCATAACATGTAGAGAATGATATATCATAAATCGTCACTATGTTACTGGAGTGTAATTGTGGTATATAAAAAACGTTCGATGAAATCCGTTTCATTTTCTTAAGAAACAACAATTTTCATCAAATTTCCAGCATATGCGAATTTTGTGCACAATTATCTATCTGACTGTAGTTTTTGGATTTAGGATAGATCATACAACCACCGAGATGCCTATGCTTGAAGGCAGAACAATGACTGCGATTATCATATAATATTAATGAAGAATGCCAGAGTACACTCTAGGCAGTGATAAAATAACTATCAATCATCAGTAGCAAGTATTTTGCTGATAAGATATGGTCTGCATAGCAACGCATTCTTCTTACAGTGACTGAGGATACGCAGTGTAATTCACTGCACTTCATTCAAACTCTCCTATCTTAGGTTCTTGCAGGACTTGTGGTCCGCCTGAGGCGTCTCCCCACTTATTATCGCAGTGCTAACGAGGACCAGGACCTGCAGCACTTGCAAGCTTATGCGAAAATATTTACAGGGTCTAGGATAGCTTCATGGACATAGGAAATAATTTTGCAAGTTTGCAGCGCGTATTGCAACCGGCTGTGAGTCTCTGTTGCCGAGCCTGAGAAGGATGTACAGATTATCCGGATATTATTTCATGCGTGGGTGAGTGAAAGCATTCTGTTACCGTCCTAATAAATCGGCAATGAGTTCGTTCAAACCCACCGAAACTAGTTCGAAGAAACAATTTACAACCAGGAACTCAATACATTAGTTCACTCGATCGAGCGCATGCAGGCTATTTTCCAGCTACGACGTACTTGTGTGAAAGATACTTTCAGGTACATGGAAAATAACTATCTTAAGATAAGCGCAAACATTACGTTCATAACAAAATTTAAGTGGAAGTCGCCTCATATTATCATATAGCTAGCAGAAAGTTTATTGAGATGCTGTTTCTTACCGAACAATTGTGCTAATCACGAAAAAACAGTGGTCCTGCCTCAGATATAAGTGGAAACATACCTTTTGATTCCAACATAAATTGTATCAAAAAGGAGATTGGGAATTCACGTGGCTCGGTAGTCATCCCTTTGGATCAAAACCTCCACTAAATGAGCTAGTTGCTCGTTGGGTGCCCAGAGCCTTGTGTGCTAACCAGTTCACACAGCTGACATGTCACTAAGCTTCTTAGCCAAGACTGAGGTTCATGAGCAAATCTTTTGGACAGACTTGTAACTGGACTCGAAACCTGTATTTGTCAGCACGATCCCAAGTGTTGAATCCATCCGAAACTGGCTTTCAAGATTATCTTCGGGACAACTAATATTTAAGGCAGAGAAAACACTTCAGAAGGTCACGGGTACCATCTAATGAAATTCAAAGGAGATTAACTTGAAAGGTGTTCAATGAAATATAGGAGAACTTTTTGATTCACCTTCACACAATCGAAATTTTGCTATTGGGACATATATCACTGCTTTTTACAGCTGCACTTCAAAGGGGCAAATGCCTCACAAGAGGACGTAGGGAATCAAAGATAGACAACTCACTTTATGACGTTCTCTAGCATGAGACGACATCCTCCAATGGCAAGGACCAGGAAGCCCAAGTTGACGAGGCCTTCGTACCGGTCAAAATCTGTGGTCCACGACAGCAAGGAATCCCGGGGCTTGTGGATCCTGGAGTGGAAACAGGCAATGCAGCAAGGTACGTACGTAGCTAGGAATATACGTTGCAAAATAAATAAATGAATGATGTACGGAGAGCATTTCATGCTAGTTTTTGTCAGAGTCACTCGCTCATCGTGGGCAAATTGATAGCGATTGAAACGGTGTTTGAAAGCTGTAAGGCATCTTTTTGTGACCACTTTCCTGATCAGAATCACCGTGATCATGATAATCGTCACCATTGAAAACACAAGAACGGTCAGTGATTTTGTAAAGAAAGCAGAAACGTCATGTTCGTTAAAACAATAAATTTCTATCGTATTTATATGGAAGGTCGTGGGGAATGGATTTCTTACGTATTTTTATTTATCTTTAAGCCAATGCATATGCGTAAATTAGCAGTATTTGACGAGTTTTGAACACGTACAAGCATAACAGTAACGAAACTACTGTTCTGGAAGTCAAGAATGCGTGAAACAATGCACTAGATTCTCTATAGCCACGGTAACTGGTGATAGCTTTAAGCTGTACAGGTCGATATTTATGTGTACAATGAAGAGGTAGACTCTTGGCAAATCTTATTGCTGTCTCTGAAGACAACTTAGAACGTTCGTTAAATTGTTAATATTGCATCAAGTAATATTTCTGGTCTTCGTAACAGATACTATTAACAGTTTTCAAGGTCATCAGGGCCGTAACCCTGCTCTTGCATCAGATTTTCGTAGACGGAAATGCCAGAAGGACAGAAATACTTAACTTGCCGGTAGTGTTATAATTTTCTGTTGCAATCAATGAAACCAGCCTCAGGTTTATTCACACCTGCATCGCATTTTATATGAACTACCATCTGCATGACATATAAAGCGAGTGACATTTTTTATTGATATCTAATACATTAACTTTCGGCAAGTAGCGGCCTTTGATGATTACGGTATTTAACGTTGTTTGAGGCCTCGACGTTCAATGCCTGCTGGCACTTCGAATACGATAGTAACTTTGGGTATGAATATTTTTTCAATACTAACTACTTAATTTGAAATTTTATCATAGAATACTCTTCATATGTTAGTTACCCATATTTTCTATTTTATTGAAATTTATGAAAATCATGATTCCACTTTTATAACGCTTTTATTTCTAACTGTATTTAAAATTACTGATGACATAAATGATAGTTAATCAGAAATAAATTTTCACCGGTGATATTTCATGAAGCATTTGTGGGGAAGGATCCTGCGAGAGTGCTCTAATTTACCTAAAAATAGCAGTAGCTGAGTAGGCGCAATGTATGGCATGATCACACTTATCATAATAGCACTACATTTATTTTACTGTCTACCGTCATTGTCTCGAGGCCGGGCGTTCGCTGCTAGCAATGGCGGAGAAGTCTGCGATGCTCGGGATTACAGCTGCAGCATTAATGATATTCAGGGTCCACTGCGATGGCAGTGACCTAACCAATAATGGGAACGGTCGGGAAGGTTGTAGTTGCCGATGAGCTTTTCGTCTTCCCCGCCACTTCTTTGACAATTTTGGGTCGGCTGCAGCCGTGTATTTCTTTGGGCCTAGCGAGTACTTATCTACTGTATGATACAGTTCATATAGGTGCGTGAGGTCAATCTGGCGATATCTTTAATGAACACAAACCGACTGCTGGTCAGGCAGGCAACTCGCTTTCTCAAGGCACTAGTAAATGTAAGCACGTAGACTTACGGTCTGTCCGGCTGGTTGCGCCGCTTCTTGGTTTCTTCTGCTGTGATGCCCTCGGCGCTAGAAAGTGAATTGGTCCGTCTCTTGCGCCCCTAGAAGTGCAGGAGCAGAATAGTTAATTGGTTTATACAACAAGAGTCACACTACCTAGTCCTAGTTACTAACGTGTGTGATTTGCAGCAAGCTACAACACTTACTTCTTTTACTTCGGAGGTGTTGGCTTCACCCTGAGTCGCATTTAGATAGAATTTCGGTGAGTCTTCCTCCCTCGCGTTTCTTTGCCGAATTCCATTCTCCTTTACCGCCATGGTGCCAGCCGTCTAGGGCACTCCTACACTTCACTGTAGAGCTCGCGGTTTCTGGATCAGAATTATCTGTGCCGTTGTTAACCCAAAGTCGAGCGTAAGCGCTGTCTACAACTGTACTCAGGCGGATGAAGACATGTGCTGAAACAAGAGACGAATATTTTCTCAGCGAACTAAGGCACCGCACTTGGTGGAAAAGCATATTCCGTTAAAACAAAGGAAATAGAGCGAGGCATCAGTACGTTTATTGTGTGCATAGGAGGTTTCTCAGACAATACGTAGATCAGCCAAGCATTATCTAGGAACACAACAGCTATATAATAAATCATAAATTAATTTCCTTTCCTTTTCCAATTTTTTAGTAATACGTATGTAATCTATTGGTCATTATAAAATTATAAATGGAATTATAAGTTTTCGGCCATTTAGGTTAGTATGTATGTATGCACCTACTTAGAAGTCTAAGTTTCTCTCACACACATAAAGGCAGTCATTTACGTTTTAACTCGTTAAATGTACTACAGTACACACACGGTTCCTGAGAAATCCCCAAGAGATTCCCATTTTCCGCAGTCGTAGCTTTTATCTCCATCATGCAATGATAAGTGGATGACTTAAAATTTTTTTGGTATAACGAGTTTTACCACTTGTACATGATTTATTATGGTTATTGATGCATCTGAGTAGTACTCTGATATACCGAACTTAGCATAGCTTTGTTTTAATATTCTCGTGAGCACCTGGCCCTGAGAAAGGACATGCTTATCATTAGCCAAATTGCTCATGATCTACTGGGAGCGGCGGGAAGATTATAGAGATTGAGTACTCGTGAATTAGTATGCAAACAATGCTACAGTGCTTCTAAATAGACCGTTTGTCTGTATCACTGAAACTTCTGCCTTTTTTCAGCAAACTCAATGCTGAACTTATAACATCTTAAGACTGGAGAATCAGGAAGCAAAGAGCGGAACGGGAGGACTCACGAGAAATTAGCACCAAAAAGTGACGTCATCATCGACGAATCTGTGGCTGAGCAGCCTAGGAGTATTGTCACTTATTTAACCAGAAAAATCACCTTAAATTGCGAAATTCAACTCTAGCGTATAAATAAATTCAGATAACATACATTAATTTAGGAATTATCTATGGAAAATTGCAGTGCATGCTTGTGGAAACTTTCACAGCACTAGCGCTGAATTTGTTCCCTTTCGGCGACCTGATTTAACTTCTTTTTCTTCATTGAAGCCTTATTCAGACATCATTCAGTGCACAGTGCTCTTCACAGATATATAAGCACCATTATAGCCAATTCTGTACGCGAGAGAAACCACAGTAACAGTTAGCCTATTGTTCGAACTTTCTGTACTTGGCGACAACATTTTACGGTATTTTGCAGCTCACGTAGCTGGCCAGTCATGAGCGGGAGATTGAATGAAATAAATCGAAAAAATACGGTGATATGTTCAAGAAAACAACATACGAATTCCTGAGGTCCCACACTCAAATACTTCGACTCGGCGATAAGATGTAAATTTGCTACGTGCGGTCACGGCTAAGTTTTATTTTAGTCCTATTGAGTCCTCCAGTTGCATTCTTTGCATCCTGGGCTAGGTTGTCTCAACATCTAAAAATATTTTTCAATATTCGCAACTTAATTTAGCATCAAGAAGTGACTGATGTAGTACATGTCCCGAGAGCGTACAGCGTCTATGTTGGCATCATGCTGCAAAGCAGCTGCATCCCCTTTTCGATAGACTTGGAAACGATAAGTTCAAATCTTGACCATAAATTACTAAAGCCGCGTCTACACGATCCATCTTTTCATCGATCCCAAACACAAGAATCGACAATCAAATCACAAACAATTCGCCTTCTTGTCCCAACGGCCACGATCACTTCAAGGTCACTATACGAGAATTCAACATTCCATTACTATTAATCGATATTCCACCCTCACATTATCGATTAGGTATTTATTTTAGTTGTAGATGCTGATTGACGGGTAAAACTTTATATATACTGGCCAAAAGTATAGCTGAAAATTCACTCACTGGCATCCCCTCACATGCAGACGATAGAACAATAATTTCTTATTTTTTATTTAGAATTTTCTTTAATATCTATTGCAATTCACTCTGTGTACATCCGTTTCTTCCATTAATCGTAACTCTTGCTCCATTGTAGCTTTTACTAATGAAAAAAAGAAGGTACAGACGTAACTTGAGGAATATGCTACAGTTATTACTTATTGGAAACATATAGTTGCCAAATGCTTCCCGCTTTACAGAGGTTCGAATCAAACATAAACAAGATTCGCTATGCGGGTAAATTTAAATAGAAAAGATGCTTTAATAACTAAATAATATATTTAAAATAGCTACATCTAATTACAGAGCGAAATATAATTTGCTAACTTTTTGCGATCGTGATCATGATAAAAGATTTCCAGAACTGTTGACGATCACAGATCACAGACTTCGAAGGCTCACCGCGTGTGTTTGGCGATCAAAATCTTTCCGCGATCACAAACTTCGACGAAAAGATCGATCGTGTAGACGCGGGTTAACGGTCAGAGCTGGGCGCGTCACTCGTTTGGGGTCGTTGCGTCAGCTTCAGTCCGTCACTTGCGGAGGAGGTGTTGCGTCAGCGTCAGTCCGTAGTTTTTCTTCCGCAAAAAGTTGCGTCATTTTGTTTGCGTCACTGGTGGATACTGTTATTTTAACTAATCAACTTCATATACATAAAAAATCATATAAATATATGAAAAACTACGAAGTTTTAAAGGCTGTTTTGTCCGATTCTGGGCACGATGGCCCATTTTGTGGATGTGAGGCATCTTAATCAAACATTGCATGCCCGTTTACCTACAGTTGATTGTGATATTAAGATGTCATTCAGCGTTCAAGAACAAAATGTACAGTGGCTTGTGGACAGATTTTTAGGCACCAATGGAGAAACTCTGGGAGGCGCCTTGTCATCTGTCCATAGAATGCAGATATGTTTAAGTTTTCTCAGCGATCTTGGCTATCAAAAAGGTATCAGTCTTTCCAGGTTTTTCATTCACTATTCTTTATTTTGAATATTGGACCAGTGATCCCGAAAATGTTGAATGATTACAGGCAACAGCTGTCGGAAGTCTTTAATTTTCAAAATGCTGATGTGTTGAACACTGTTATCAAGTATAAATCAGTTTTGGTACTCACTATAGCACACAATTTTTTGTCTGTAAAGTGGCTGCCTAAGCTGCAATGTCATTAATAGAACCAGTCCTATGCTCCTAGTCTTGAGAAGTAATTTATCATAGAACATGAAATTCATGCATTTATCGTTCGCAACCGTCCAAGATATCGTTCCCAATAGAAGTAAAATTAGGGAACTGGAATCTGGTTAAGTAACCTATTTTTTTAAGTTACTTTTAACCACGCGTCGGACACGACACTTCGTACACGGTAAACACTGGGCGGGCAAGCGACGCATAGTGTCTAAAAAATTTCTTTCATTTGGTCGAGCAATTACATGATTTTGTAAGATTAATGCAGAGACTTCAGCTTTAGCACTACATTACAAAAAAAAAAGAAAATAAGTTGTTTCTGATCTGATTGAGGGTTTTCTATACAAATTTTATTCGAAAAGTCCCTCCTAATTGCTCTGGAGTAGGTACTGATGTAATGATAAATTTAAAAAATCGCTAGATATCTCAGCTAAACAAAACTGGCATCAGACGACGGTGACCTTTACACTCGGAAATTTGTATTTAGCACATCAATATCGACCCCATGGTGGCAAAAGTGTTCGTGTTTGAGTGTAGAGTAATAGTAAAAAAATACCATTTTTTTGCCTTACAAACTACCTACAGGACTAGGTACGTTTCCTTCGCCCTTTGGGGCAAATGATGCAAATTTGTATTTGCGTCATTGTAGTTGCGGCAGCGTCATTGCGTCATTTTTTAAGCCTTTACGTCATTGCGTCAAGCGTCGGTGAAATGGTCGTTGCGTCATTGACGCAATGACGCAACGACGCAACTGGCGACGCAAGTGCCCTGCACTGCTAACGGTCAACTGCTCATGAGAAATACGATGCAAGTTGCCTGTACCTCACTGAATAATTTTGTTTACGCTATATGCTAAGGGTCATATCTTAAATCTGCAGCGTTCAGCATAGCACAACCTCCACGACAAGAACCTATGTACATTGCACCGCTTTCCCTTCACCACAGCGATCAGCGATTAGGTAATAAATTTTGTCTAGAGTATCGTGCCGTGTTTAACACACCTACTCGCGGAGCACCGCACTTGCACCTAATGAATAAATGCCGTGACTGGTGGCAAACGTATCAATAATCTGCAAAGACCCTCTTGTAGATACTGGTCTTATCTCGGCCAAGGACAGCACGGCTATCTATAATACTTGTGGTACACGATGCACTCTGCTTAAGATCCCGTCACCCCTTCTTCAATATTATGTAATTAAGTCAGTGAATAAGGCACACATTAACTCAAAAGAGTGCCTTTTCTCTTACACTTTTTATCTCATGGCTTGCTATCATAACTGAACTTAATTACCTAATTGTCCGTACTGTCTCCGACCTTAGATGGTCTAGCTCTCCGCGAGAAAATTATTTTCCATTGTTTTGAAAATCATTCGTTGCGGCCTACAGTACTGTGTTGTCAGAGTTGACGCTGCATTCAGCATATGCACCCATCATAGTTCATGTTAGCACTGACCGTCCACAAGTGGGAAGCCACTAACCAATGATAACTCGTGCACTCTGAGAGCGCGTACCTCCGCCAAGTAAAGCAACGTAACGAAAAATTCACATTGGTTCTAAAACCATGCATTTCCTTGTATCAGCACCAAAGTCTAATTATTTGTGCCTTTCTAGAGTATTAACAGTTTCTATCATTTTCTTGGAGATCTGTTCATAACTGCTGCTAACAAACATTCTGACAAACATTAGTCAAACAGACAAACTGATCACTACCAAAATTATGTCTTTCAATAATACTAACAAGTCCTGTAAATTTCATAAAGATCCATTCATAAAACTTTTTTAGTTATTTTGCTAACAAGCATAAAATCAAACATAGCGGCAAACGAACGAACAGATCTTCAGCAAAATTTGGTCATTTACTCTTCGTCATATACCCAACAACTCGACGTGAATTTCATGAAAATCCGTCACTTACATTTTGAGTTATGGCACTAAGAAAAATAGGCAAACAAAGAAACAGTTGAACGGATTTTCACCAAAAGTTAATCATCTGTTACTATCAGCATGCCTAACAACCTCTGTAAATTTCGTAAAGTTTCATTTATGACTTTTTGAGTTATCTTGGTGACAGACAAAGGGACAAACACGACAAAAACATAACCTCCTTGGCGGAGGTAAATATTGTCCCATGTGTTACCTTTAAGAATATTCCTCACAAGAATGAATGCCTCTGGGTGTTGCGCTCTGAATTTGTGGGTACTGCATCCATATTTTGCTAAGAAAATAAATAAATTTTGTTTTCTTTTGCTTGTTTCTTCGACCTTGTCGCGAGTGGCCGAGTTGGCACTGGCACTGAGTTGTTTTTGTGGAGTGGGGGTGACCTCGACAACAGAAGATTGTATGATAACAGTATTTACTTACTTCAACGTACAAACAAGGCAGCTGCAGTTCTTTTATGGAACCTATCTTGTCGCAAAAAGGTTGGAATCTGAGAGCTTATTTGAAATAAAGTAACGTTAATTATAAAAGTCAATGTAACGATTTCAAATATCCAATTCTCATGCCTGCCTGACGGCAACACTCAAAAGCTCCAAAACTGATGAG
>LQNS02277998.1:11942135-11955618 GCA_001587735.2 Parhyale hawaiensis
CCAATGGCAAGGACCAGGAAGCCCAAGTTGACGAGGCCTTCGTACCGGTCAAAATCTGTGGTCCACGACAGCAAGGAATCCCGGGGCTTGTGGATCCTGGAGTGGAAACAGGCAATGCAGCAAGATACTTGCGTAGCTAGGAATATACGTCGCAAAATAAATAAACGAATGATGTACGGAGAGCATATCATGCTAGTTTTTCGTCAGTCTCTCGCTCATTGTGGGCAAAATGATTGCGATTGAAACGGTGGTTGAAAGCTGTAAGGCATCTTTTTGTGGTCACTTTCCTGATCAGAATCCCCATGATCATGATAATCGTCATCACTGAAAACACAAGAACGGTCAGTGATGTTGTAAACAAACCAGGGACGCCATGTTCGTTAAAAAGATAAATTTCTATCGTATTTATATGGAAGGTCGTGGGGAATGGATTTCTTACGTATTTTTATTTATCTTTAAGTCTATGCATGTAAGTAAATTAGCAGTATTTGACGAGTTTTGAACACGTACAGGCATAACAGTAACGAAACTACTGTTCTGGAAGTCAAGAATGCGTGAAACAGTGCACTAGATTCTCGATAGCCACGGTAACTGGTGATAGTTTTAAGCTATACAGGTCGGTATTTACGTGTACAATAAAGAGGTAAACTCTTGGCAAATCTCTGCTTCTGTCGACAACTTAGAACATTCGTTAAATCGTTGATATTCCATCAAGTAATATTTCTGGATTTCGTAACAGATTCTATTAACAGTTTTCAAGGTCATCAGGGCCGTAAACCTGCTCTTGCATCAGATTTTCGTAGACGGCACTGCCAGAAGGACATAAATACTTAACTTGGCGGTAGTGTTATAATTTTCTGTTGCAGTCAATGGAACCAGCCTCAGGTTCATTCACACCTGCATCGCATTTTATATGAACTACCATCTACAGGACATATAAGGCGAGTGACATTTTTTCTTGATATCTAATAGGCCCTACATTAACTTTCGGCAAGTAGCGGCCTTTGATGATTACGGTATATAACGTTGTTTGAGGCCTCGACGTTCAATGCCTGCTGGCACTTCGAATACGACAGTAACTTTGGATGTGAATATTTTTTCATTACTAACTACTTAATTTGAAATTTTATCATAGAAGACTCTTCATATGTTAGTTACCCATATTTCTTATTTTATTGAAATTTATGAAAATCATGATTCCACTTTTATAACGCTCTTATCTCTAATTATATTTAAAATTACTGACGACATAAATGATAGTTAATCAGAAACAAATTTTCACCGGTGATATTTCATGAAGCATTTGTGGGGAAGGATCCTGCGAGAGTGCTCTAATTCACCTAAAAATAGCAGTAGCTGAGTAGGCGCAATGTATGGCATGATCACACTTATCATAATATCACTACATTTATTTCACTGTCTACCGTCATTGTCTCGAGGCCGGGCGTTCGCTGCTTAGCAATGGCGGAGAAGTCTTCGAAGCTCGGGATTACAGCTGCAGCATTAATGATATTCAGGGTCCACTGTGATGGCGGTGACCTAACCAATAATGGATGCGGTTGGCAAGGTTGTAGTTGGCTATGAGCTTTTCGTCTTCCCCGCCACTTCTTTGACAATTTTGGGTCAGCTGCAGCCGTGTACTTCTTTGGGCCTAGCGAGTACTTATCTACTGTATGAAACAGTTCACATAGGTGCGTGAGGTCAATCTGGCGATATCTTTAATGAACACAAACCGACTGCTGGTCAGGCAGGCAACTCGCTTTCTCAAGGCACCAGTGAATGCAAGCTCGTAGACTTACGGTCTGTCCGGCTGGTTGCGCCGCTTCTTGCTTTCTTCTGCTGTGATGCCCTCGGCACTAGAAAGTGAATTGGTCCGCCTCTTGCGCCCCTAGAAGTGCAGGAGCAGAGTAGTTAATTGGTTTATACAACTGTAGTCACACTACCTAGTCCTAGTTACGAAAGTGTGTGATTTGCAGCAAGCTACAACACTTACTTCTTTTACTTCGGAGGCGTTGGCTTCACCCTGAGTCGTATTTAGATAGAATTTCGGTGCGTCTTCCTCCCGCGCGTTTCTTTGCCGAATTCCATTCTCCTTTACCGCCATGGTGCCAGTCGTCTAGGGCACTCCTGCACTTCACTGTAGAGCACGCGGTTTCTGGTTCAGAATTCTCTGTGCCGTTGTTAACCCAAAGTCGAGCGCAAGCGCTGTCTACAACTGTACTCAGGCGGATGAAGACATGCGCTGAAACAAGAGTCGAATATTTTCTCAGCGAACTAAGGCACCGCACTTGGTGGAAAAGCTTATTCCGTTAAAACAAAGGAACTAGAGCGAGGCATCAGTACCTTTATTGTGTGCATAGGAGGTTTCTCAGAGAATACGTAGATCAGCCAAGCATTATCTAGGAACACAACAGCTATATAACAAATCATATTTTAATTTCCTTTCCTTTTCCAATTTTTTAGTAATACGTATGTAATCTGCTGGTCATTATAAAATTATAAATGGAATTATAAGTTTTCAGCCATTTAGGTTAGTATATATGCATGCACCTATTTAGAAGTCTAAGTTTCTCTCACACACATACAGGCAGTCATTTATGTTTTAACTCGTTAAATGTACTACAGTACACACACGGTTCCTGAGAAATCCCCAAGAGATTCCCATTTTCCACAGTCGTAGCTTTTATCTCCATCATGCAATGATAAGTGGATGACTTAAAATTTTTTTGGTGTAACGAGTTCTGCCACTTGTACATGATTTATTGTGGTTATTGATGTATCTGAGTAGTACTCTGATATACCGAGCTTAGCATAGCTTTGCTTTAATATTCTCGTAAGCACGTTGCCCTGAGAGAGGACATGCTTATCATTAGCCAAATTGCTCATGATCTACTGGGAGCGGCGGGAAGATTATAGAGATTGAGTTCTCGTGAAATGCAAACAGAGCTACAGTGCATCTAAATAGAACGTTTGTCTGTATCACTGAAACTTTTGCCTTTTTTCAGCACACTCAATGCTGAACTTACAACATCTTAAGACTGGCCAAATCAGGAAGCAAAGAGCGGAACGGGGGGACTCGCGAGAAATAAGCACCAAAAAGTGACGTCATCATCGACGAATCTGTGGCTGAGCAGCCTAGGAGTATTGTAACTTATTTAACTAGAAAAATCGCCTTAAATTGCAAAATTCATCTCTAGCATATAAATAAATTCAGATAATATACATTGATTTAGCAATTATCTAAGGGAAATTGCAATGCATGCTTGTGGAAACTTTCACAGCACTAGCGCTGAATTTGTTCCCTTTCGGCGACCTGATTTAGCTTCTTTTTCTTCATTGAAGCCTTATTCAGACATCATTCAGTGCACAGTGCTCTTCACAGAAATATAAGCACCATTATAGCCAATTTTGTACGCGAGAGAAACCATAGTAACAGTTAGCCTATTGCTCGAACTTTCTGTACTTGGCGACAACATTTTACGGTATTTTGCAGCTCACGTAGCTGGCCAGTCATGAGATTGAGATTGAATGAAATAAATCGAAAAAATACGATGATATGTTCAAGAAAACAACCTACGAAGGCCTGAGGTCCCACAATCAAATACTTCGACTCGTCGATGTGATGTAAATTTGCTACGTGCGGTCACGGCTAAGTTTTATTTCAGTCCTATTGAGTCCTCCAGTTGCATTCTTTGCTTCCAGGGCCAGATTATCTCAGCATCTAAAAATAATTTTCAATGTTCGTAACTTAATTTAGTATCGAGAAGTATGTAGTACATGTCCCGAGAGCGTACAGCGTCTATGTTGGCATCATGCTGCAAAGCAGCATCATCCCCTTTTCGATTGACTTGGAAACGATTAGTTCAAATCTTGACCACAAATTACTAAAGCCGCGTCTACACGATCCATCTTTTCATCGATCCCAAACACAAGAATCGACAATCAAAATCACAAACAAGTTGCCTCCTTGTCGCAACGGCATCAGAAACAGAAGCCACGATCACTTCAAGGTCACTATACGAGAATTCAGCATTCCATTACTATTAATCGATATTCCACCCTCACATTATCGATGAAGTATTTATTTTAGTTGTAGATGCTGATTGGCGGGTAAAGCTTTATATATACTGTACTGGCGAAAAGTATAGCTGAAAATTAACTCACTGGCATCCCCTCAAATGCAGACGATAGAACAATAATTTTTTATTTTTTATTTAGAATTTTCTTTAATATCTATTGCTATTCACTCTGTGTACATCTGTTTCTTCCATTAAAACGCAACTCTTGCTCCATTGTAGCTTTTTCTAATGAAAAAAAGAAGGTACAGACGTAACTTGAGGAATATGCTACAGTTATTACTTATTGGCAACTTATAGTTGCTAAATGCTTACCACTTTACAGAGGTTCGAATCAAACATAAACAAGATTCGCTATGCGGGTAAATTTAAATAGAAAAGATGGTTTAATAACTAAATAATATATTTAAAATATCTACATCTAATTACAGAACAAAATTTAATTTGCTAACTTTTTGCGTTTGTGATCGTGGTAAAAGATTTCCAGCACTGTTGACGATCACAGATCACAGACCTCGAAGGCTCGCCGCGTGTGTTTGGCGATCAAAATCTTTTCGCGATCACAACCTTCGACGAAAAGATCGATCGTGTAGACGCGGCTTAACGGTCAGAGCTGGGCGCGTCACTCGTTTGGGGTCGTTGCGTCAGCGTCAGTCCGTAGTTTTTCTTCCGCAAAAAGTTGCGTCATTTCGTTTGCGTCACTGGTGGATACTGTTATTTTAACTAATCAACTTCATACACATAAAAAATCATATAAATATATGAAAAACTATGAAGTTCTAAAGGCTATTTTGTCCGATTCTGGGCACGATGGCACATTTTGTGGATGTGAGGCATCTTAATCAAACATTGCATGCCTCGTTTACCTACAGTTGATTGTGATATTAAGATGTCATTCAGCGTTAAAGAGCAAAATGTACTGTGGCTTGTGGACAGATTTTTAGGCAAAAATGGAGAAACTCTGGGAGACGTCTTGTCATCTGTTCATAGAATGCAGGCAGGAAGCAAAGAATGCAACGGGAGGACTCAATAGGACTGAAATAAAACATAGCTTTGACCGCACGTAGCAAATTTACATCACATCGACGAGTCCAAGTGTTTTAGGAGTGGGGCCTCAAACCTTCGTATATGGTTTTCTTGAACATATCGTCGTATTTTTTCGATTTATTTCATTCAGTCTTCCGCTCAAGACTGACCAGCTACTTGAGCTGCAAAATATCGAAAAATGTTGTCGCCAAGTAAGGAAAGTTCGGGCAATGGCTAACTGTTAGTGTGGTTTCTCTCGTGTACAGAATTGGCTATAATAATGCTTATATATGTTGGTAAGAAATAGATATATTCTGTGAAGAGTACTGTGAAGTGAATATGAAGTGTAAATAAGGCTTCAATCAAGAAAAAGAACTAATAGTGGGTAACCAAAAGAGAACAAATTCGGCGCTAGTGTTGTGAAAGTTTCTACCAACATGCACTGTAATTTTCTATAGTTAATTGCAAAATTAGTGTATATTATCTTCATTTATTTAAACGCTAGAGATAAATTTTGCAATTTAAGACCATTTTTCTGGTGAAATTAGTTAAAATACTCCTAGGCTGTTCAGCCATAGATTCATCGGTGATGACGTCACTTTTTGGTGCTAATTTTTCGCGAGTCCTCCCGTTACGCTCTTTGCTTCCTGGAATGCAGGTATGTTTAAGTTTTCTCAGCGATCTTGGCTATCAAAAAGGTATCAGTCTTTTTCAGGTTTTTCATTCACTATTCTTTATTTTGAATATTGGACAAGTCATCCCGAAATCTTAAATGATTATAGGCAACAGCTGTCAGAAGTTTTTAATTTTCAAATGCTGATGTGTTGAACACTGTTATCAAGTATAAATCAGTTTTGGTACTCACTATAGCACACAATTTTTACCTCCGCCAAGGATGTTATGTTTTCGTCGTGTTTGTCTGTCTGTCTATTTGTCTATCACCAAGATAACTCAAAAAGTTATGAACCGATTTGGATGAAATTTACAGGGATTGTTAGGTATGTTGGGAGAAACAGATGATTAACTTTTAGTGAAGATATGCCCATCCGTTTGTTTGTTTGTTTGTTTGTCTGAGTCATTTTTCTCGATGTCATAACTCAAAAAGTTATGGATGGACTTAGATGAAATTAACATGAGTTGTTAGGTATATAACAAAGAGTAGATGACCAAATTTTGGTAATGGTCCATTTGTTCGTTCGTTCGTTTGTCACTGTTTTTAATTTTATGTTTGTTAGCACAATAACTCAAAAAATAATGAATGGATCTTAATGAAATTTATAGGAGTTGTTAGTAATGGTAAAAGACATAAATGATCAAATTTTGGCGCAGATCGGTTGGTTCGTTTGTATGTTTGACTAGTATTTGTCATAACGTTTGTTAACAGTATAACTCAAAAAGTTGCAAACGGATCTTCAAAAAAATTGAGCAAGCTGGTACTAATATAAAAAGGCACAAATGATTAGATTTTGGAGTTTATGCAAAGAAAATTATGGTTTCAGAGCCAATTTGAATTTTTGCTACCGTTGGCTCTCTTGGCAGAGGTATGCGCTCTCAGAGTGCTCTAGTTTGTCTATAAAATGACTGCCTAAGCTGCAATGTCATCAATAGAACCAGTCCTATGCTCCTAGCCTTGAGAAGTAATTTATCATTGAACATGAAATTCATGCATTTATCGTTCGTAATCGTCCAAGATATCGTTCCGAATCGAAGTAAAATTAGGGAACTTAAGTAACTTATTTTTTAAGTTACTTTTAGCCACGCGTCGGACACGACGCTTCGTACACGGTAAGCACTGGGCGGGCAAGCGACGCATAGTGTCTAAAAATATTTCTTTCATTTGGTCGAGTAATTACATGATTTTGTAAGATTAATGCAGAGACTTCAGCTTTAACACTACGTTACAAAAAAAAAAAAAAGAAAATAAGTTGCTTCTGCTCTGATTGAGGGTTTTCTATGCAAAATTTTATTAGAAAAGTCCTTCCTAATTGCTCTGGAGTACTGATGTAATGATGAATTTAAAAAATCGCTAGATATCTCAGCAAAATAAAACTGGCATCAGACGACGGTGACCTTTACACTCGGAAATTTGTATTTAGCACATCAATATCGACCCCATGGTGGCAAAAGTGTTCGGGTTTGAGTGTAGAGTAATAGTAAAAAAATACCATATTTTTTTTTGCTTTACAAACTACCTACAGGACTAGGTACGTTTTCTTCGCCCTTTGGGGCAAATGACGCAAATTTGTAATTGCATCATTGTAGTTGCGGCAGCGTCATATTTTAAACCTTTACGTCATTGCGTCAAGCGTCGGTGAAATGGTCGTTGCGTCATCGACGCAATGACGCAACGACGCCACTGGCGACGCAAGTGCCCTGCACTGCTAACGGTCAACTGCTTATGAGAAATACGATGAAAGTTGCCTGTACCTCACTCAATAGTTTTGTTTACGCTATATGCTTAGGGTCATCACTTAAACCTGCAGCGTTCAGCAGAGCACAACCTCCACGACAAGAACCTATGTACATAGCACCACTTTCCCTTTACCACAGCGATCAGCGATTAGGTAATAAATATTGTCTAGAGTAGCGTGCAGTGTTTAACACACCTGTACTCGCGGACCACCGCACTGGCACCTAATGAATAAATGCCGTGACTGGAGGCAATCGTATCAATAATCTGCAAAGACCCTCTTGTAGATACTGCTCTTATCTCGGCCAAGGACAACACGGCTATCTATAATACTTGTGGTACATGATGCACTCTGCTTAAGATCCCGTCACCCCTTCTTCAATATTATGTAATTAAGTCAGTGAAGAAGGCACACATTAACTCAAGAGTGCCTTTCCTCTTACACATTCTATCCCATGGCTTGCTATCATAACTGAACTTAATTGTAATTTATATATAAAAGTTTGGAATCAACGGTATCTCAAATGCACCTTACTGGGATATCTTACCAAGATTTTCGGAAATTTCAACATCTTCAAATTCGACCATCTTCGACCTCCCACCTGATGAGTCGACGTGCGTCGTGGGTAACCAAATTTCTAAATGCTTCTCATCGTATTCTCCAACTAAAAGTAATGCCATCTCAAGATGAACTTAATTACCTAATAATTGTCCGTACTATCTCCGACCTTAGATGGTCTAGCTCTCCGCGAGAAAATTATTTTCCATTGTTTTCAAAATCATTCGTTGCGGCCTACAACACGTGTTGTCAGAGTTGACGCTGCATTCAGCATATGCACGCAGCATAGTTCGTGTTAGCATTGACCGTCCACAAGTGGCAAGCCACTAACCAATGATAACTCGAGCACTCTGAGAGCGCGTACCTCCGCCAAGTAAAGCAACGTAATGAAAAATTCAAATTGGTTGTGAAACCATGAATTTCCTTGTAGCAGCACCAAAATCTAATTATTTGTGCCTTTCTAGAGTATTAACAGTTTCTGTCATTTTCTTGGAGATCTGTTCATAACTCATTGAGTTATGCTGCTAACAAACATTCTGACAAACATTAGTCAAACAGACAAACTAATCATCGCCAAAATTTGACGATTTATATCTTTCAACAATACTAGTAACAAGTCCTGTAAATTCCATAAAGATCCATTCATAACTTTTTGAATTAATTTGCTAACAAACATAAAATCAAACAGCGGCAAACAAACAAACGAACAGATCTTCAGCAAAATTTAGTCATTTACTCTTCGTCATATACCCAACAACTCGACGTGAATTTCATGAAAATCCATCAATTACTTTTTGAGTTATGGCACTAAGAAAAAATAGGCAAATAAAGAAACAGTAGAATTGATTTTCACCAGAAGTTAATCATCTGTTACTGTCAACATGCTTAACGAGTAACAACCTCTGTAAATTTCATAAAGTTTCATTTATGACTTTCTTAGTTATCTTGGTGACAGACAAAGAGACGAACAAACTGACAAACACGAAAAAAACATAACATGTTCGACCTTGTCGCGAGTGGCCGAGTAGGCACTGGCACTAAATTGTTTCTGTGGAGTGGGGGTGACCTCGACAAGAGAAGATTGTATGATAACAGTGTTTACTTACTTCAACGTACAAACAAGGCAGCTGCAATTCTTTTATGGAACCTATCTAACGTAAACGGTGCATAGAGTATATACTATACAGCCTACCTGACGGAGCACCGGAAATCCCGAATAGGTACTACGGTTGTATAATTGATGAAACTTGAGAGGTATCGTTTTCGAGTTATAGTAGGAAACTTGAGAATCCAGTGGCGGTTCGTATGTTGGGGCCAGAGAAGCCAAGCCCCACCAACAAATTAAAAGAAAGAATAGAAAGATGGAAGTATGGGAAGAAGTCCTAAATAATATTTTCAACATTACAGGAATTCAACAGAAAAAAATTTTTTCTCTGAATCGCTTCAATTCGAATGCCAAAGGGCCAGTATCTTTGGGACCCATTTTGCCTTTCGTATTTAAAACTGAATGCAGACGCGAAGTAAAAATTTCAGAGATTGTCATTTTGCCAACAAATGCTTTCCAGACTCAGCGAAAAAGTTGCCTGAAGAGCGAATTCAGTAGGATGGGTCTAGTATAATCTTTTTCGTCGCGTCCAAGCACTTCAAAGCAACGTGAAGTCCAGTTTTCCATGTTATCTGTTCACTTTATTATTATATTGAGTAGTTTAAGTCCCCGTTTCCAAAACAAAGGTGATATCACAGAGGGAAAAACAAGAGACATATAGTTTGTCGATAGAAACGGGGAATCCATGCACGAAGGGATTCCCACACAGGATCAACGCGCATGGGAACAGCAAGTTGCGGGAAAGAAGAGGAAAAATAAAGGAAAGTACGATCAGTAGAAGTATGAAATCAGAAGGAAGTAAAGTTGGCACGAAAGGTAGGTAGACGTTCCGAAGGCCTAGGTACTGGTCAAAGCCGTACGGAGACGAGTGACATTTTCGCCGATTCGACGGGATAAAATTGTGGATAGATGCAGCTTGCGGTAAAATGTTAATACACACGCAGCAGCGAAAATTGCTTTCGGTGGCATTGTTTTATTTTAGGATAAAATCATTACGAGTAGCATAAAAAAAAAAGAAATGAGGGCCCTAGAACAATAGGGGGTATGCGACAGGTTTTTCAAAAGTAGTTTTTTGCTCCATCGGATAGTAGGGCCTAGTACAGATTTACGCCTTTCTGACTTCACAAAACGGAAGGTCTCAATCTGTACTAGAGGTGGACCAAATATTCGCATTCAAATGTAGACATGCGAATATTTTACGAATATGTAAGCATATCCACCGATGAAAATCCTCTGAAATGGTGGAAAATGCACGTTAATAACTATCCTAATCTTTTTCAGTTAGCAAAGTCTTATCTTGTTATCCGCCAACTATATATATAGCTTAACATAGTTAGCATGAATATTTTAATTTGAACCTGACTTATTTTAATTTGAAATTGATTTGTTTGAATCTAAACTTAATTCATTTTAATTTGAAATTGATATATTTCAATTTGAAATTGATTTGTTTTATTTTGAACTTGACTTATTTTAATTTGAAGCGAAAAGGGTATATGTTAAGGTCAGCCATATAAGTACATAAAGTGAAAACTAAGATATTTTGTTTATTGTATTCCCGTTTCTCTTCTATATAAATTATGTTCGGAGGAAATTTACCTTCATTTCATTGGTTGCTTCGTCCAGTGTGAAAGCGGATTTATTAAATATGAAGTAAAATTTCATAGGTAAATAAGGGAACTTGATGAATTAGAAATTCAATTTCATGAATTGGAAATTCAATTTCATGAATTGGAAATTCAATTTCATGAATTGGAAATTGAATTTCATAAGTTGAAAATTAAATTTCATATGTTGAAAATTGAATTTCACAAGTTCAAAATTGAAATAATATGTTAAAAATTGAATTTCATATGTTGGAAACTGAATTTCATGTGTTGGAAATTGAATTTCATATGTTGGAAATTGAATTTCATAAGTTGGAAATAGACCTGGAAATGGTATAGTGTGGCGAGTGGGCGTTTTGTTTAGTGGTGCCGGTCTAGTATACAATGGAAAACGAAGTAACCTGACTGGTAAAAGAGCAGAAAAATTGTTATTTTTAGAGTTCAACCTGCCAATAGTAGAATTTAACTATTAGGTACTTGGAGTTTATACTTGTTCTAGCAACAGCAATATAATAGCTTGCTTGCAACCTAATGAGTTTAGTCATTATACCAGGAAATAATCCTCTTTCAAAGGGCGGTGATTGTGGAAAGAGGTTGGTGGGATGCATGTAAGAGTGGGTCCTTTGTCGCAAAAAGGTTAGAATCTGAGAGCTTATTTGAAGAAAAGTAATTTTAATTATAAAATTCAATGTAACTATTTAAAATGGCCAATTCTCATGCCTGCCTGACGGCAACATCGAAAAAATTCCGGAAACGACTAGGCGCGCGAAGTGTGGCGAAGATCTTCTTTCTCGTCGTGCCGCGGTCCGGAGTGGTTCTTAATGTGTTCTTAAAATTGAAGAAACTGAAGTTCGTTAAAATGTGCTTCATTATTCGAACCGTCTGCTCTACGAATCTAAAACCCATCATATACAAGCTTTGAAGGTAAGCATGAAGGGCAGAAGTTGCATGTAATCTTTTGTTTTACCCTTAATTATCTTGGATAAAAGTTTTTTGCCACACTTTGTCCGGTATTCTGGAAAAAACAATTCAATAGATTTTAATTAACTATTCAATTTTCTATGGCTGAACTCCTACAATGAATTCGAATAGTACACTCCAGACTCTAGAATCCGAAAAAAAATGTGATATTACTTGAGAAATGAAACTTTGAGTTGACATTCGCATTCGCGAATACAAAACATTTGTATTCGCGAATATAAAAGCAAAATATTGGCATTCGCGAATGTTAAAAACCAGATTCGCTCCACCTCTAATCTGTACTATCCGATGGAGCAGATTTACGCCTTTCTGACTTCACAGGTCTCAATCTGTACGTACTATCCGACAGTGCAAAAAAAAAAAAACTACTCTGGCAAAACTTGTCGCATACGCCCCTGCATGCTTTTCTAGTGTTCTAGGGCCCTCTAATGAAATGTATTGACTCCATATATTGCATTACTAATTTATCCGCCACTTTTTTCTTTCCCATACACAGTACCAAGCGACTGAGTAAAACGTTTTGTACGATCTTGAAGGGTGTAAATAAAATTTCGACAAGAACGCTTCTGCTGGCCTACCATCGCTGTAAGTGGTAGCCAGCAAAAACGTACTTGTCAAAACTTCGTTTATAAGCTTCAAGATCGTTTAAAACACCAAGTCGCTGAGCACTAACTATGCTTAGGAAATAAAAAAGCGGCAGATAAACGAGCAATAAAACTAATGAAGTAATATTTTCTATTTCACACACGTTCCAATTATTTTACTCAAAGGCACAGCAACTGCAAGAACGTTTCTTTCGCTGTATGTTCACAATGAAATGTCGTGCCAAGCTCGACGATCCAACAATTTTGTTCCGTCGAAGTCAGCAAACATATCACTTGTCCACATACGCCTTAACGCGCACATGCAACGACCAGGCACCGCGCGATCTCGTCTCGTTGCAATTATACAAAAGGCTGCAAATACGGGCCACCTCAGCCTGGCCCCAAGGGGCTCAGTGAGCTGCCTGACTGCGTACAAGTAACCCTTCGTTTAGGTAAGGAATAGGGGAAAAGTGCTATTGACCTGACCTGAGAATGACCTTGCACGAGAGGTCAGTTACCACTAATAACAGTTTTCTTTGGCAGGCATTGGCTCAACAGAAAACCTATTTTATGGAATAGTGCTGCACTTGGACTAGTTGCTCTGTAGTTCTCTATCTGATCTTATGCATTCTTGTTGTTGCGCACCGTGTAAAAATGCAATTCCAGATCTCTATACTAGCTACTTGTCCCGCGGTTTGTTTATCTTGTATCTTTTTCTTCAAGTCCAGTTTCATCTTGAAGGGACTTATGAAAGATAAATCATTATTGGACCGATTCGAATGAAACTAGGTACACGTATGTAAAATCGAAATAAAACATCATTTGATTGATGTACTTTTCCTCATTTTCGTCATAGAAAATGAGTTGTTCAAAGAAAACTGTTTTCCCTATTTTATAACTAGTTTTCTATGGCGAAAATGGGAAAAAGTACCTGAGTGAAACTCCCATTTTCTTCCGATATTATATATTTCTCCTTATTTCATGGAGATCAGGCGAATAATAAAAAAGTTCTTGAACATGGTGTCTACTGAAGATTGCTAGGAAAATTTTATGACTTTTTATGACTTTTCAGGATAAATATTTATGACTTTTTTATGACCTTATATTATACGGTATATCCAAAAATACGATTTCA
>LQNS02277998.1:11974112-11986492 GCA_001587735.2 Parhyale hawaiensis
ACGATGATAAAATATCCATGAATTCCAATCGTCAGATGATTGACAAAAAAAATTATGACCTGTGAGTGAATTTTATTACTTTTTATGACTTTTTTATGACCAACCAGTTTTTATTACTTTATATGACTTTTATGACCTAGTAGACACCCTGAATGAGATTCATGAACGCGTCTCAGAGCCACAAACTATCTGGTTGACTCGCTGTCAAATCTGTGAATGGACTGCAGAGCTCTCTCCTCCTCCATTGAAGCTCCTCGGCCTCACAGGCACAACAATGGAGAACAAAAAATAAGAATTATATTTAAGGTTTTCCCGCCGTAATCGATGGGCGCACGATACAACAGCGACCAAAGATAAGAAAGAAGCACGTCCAGTAGGATGAGGAATGCAGGCAGATAATCACAGACAAGAATAACTGAATGTTGACAAAGAAAAGTTAACTGAGCGGCTCTAAAGATAAACTCAAACAGCACAGAAAAAATAAAAAACACCTGAGTAATTAATAAGATGCATTGTATACAATGAAGAAGTGCGAAACAGTAGAGCTGATCAAGATGACATGACACAAACATCAGTAGAAGAGCGGCACACCTGAAAAGCGATGTTGTGTATAGACAAGAGATGGCAGGCGACGGGATTCTTCACGACAGCGAGCGCATGCACGTACGCGCGTGTGTAGGTCTTGCACGTGGAGCACGGACACTGCGCGTCAATGGGCGTCAAGTCCGTGGCGAAGACGTCCCGCTTCATCGACATTTGGCCGTGGTCTACCAAAGCACAGCCGAAGCGCTGTTGGGGAACAAATATTTAAGGTGATAAGAAACTTGAAGTGCTATTGGATTGTTACGAATTTTGATAGAGTAAAAACTGTTTTGTTGACATATGTATTGGGTGAAAGTAATCCCCGGTGCTGGTACAGTATGTGGCCCGGCAGAGAATTTAGTAATGATGTACCTATACATTGCTAGGTCAGCCACCTATTCTAGCTTCATTATACTTTAACACATACCGTACTTGGAGGCCAGCCATACGCATACTAGGTACCTATACCGGGATAATAAACTCTATTGCAGTGGTAACTGAATAGCCAGATGGCGTGCAGCTTACTCATATCATTACTTGATTAGCTAAAATTCCCCAGTTACAGCAATGGCGTTTCACGGAGAAAAAGCAAGGCAAAGGTAGTAATGGTGGAACCAACGCACGAGGGTTTTCCGAGTTCATTGGATGAACGTACATGGAGACAGCGAGTGTGGACAAGAATAGAAGAAAACATCATCAGTACCAGTATAAAAATGCAAGCAGTACTATGAACATGACACAAGGAAGTTCCAAAAGCCTAGCTAAGACGGGAGTAACATATTGGGTTCCCTAGGGCTATCATTGCTTGAATAAAAATATTTAGAACATGAGACTACTACCTAGCTGACCGAGTCGGTGTTGGGTATTCCAGCACGAAAAAACACAATGAACGTATATTTGTTTCAGCTGTCACATAGAAGACACAAAATTTAATTAATTCTTTACTATAACATTTTCTTCGTTGAGTTGCCTAGAAGAACGAAGAGAATTTGATTAATGTCAAGTTCTACCCAACATGTAATCGCACACTAAGTAAAAATAGTAACATAGGTAGGAAGCATTATTTATAGCAATACAGTATTGTTTATACAGGTAGCTACGTGTTACATTGAAACGAAGATGACATCGAAGTTTACAGAACCTTGCGGCTGCTTTTCCACTTCACGAAACTTCGATTCAAGTTCTGCAGTGCAAATACGAAGGATAACTAAAGCCAGCCACTTCATTACAATTACAGTAGGTGTCATTGTGTAACAGTGCAACATTTTGAACTGAACTCGTTCATAGTTATGCAAGGACTGTGAACGAGGAGCCTGCTGTGCAACTTTGACTGCGCTTACAGGGTCGCCAACTAGTCACAGCACTGAGGTCCTAAGAGACGAATATGAAAAAGTATGTTGTGGGGTAGGCCTCTGTAGTAGATATGTTGAGAAAAAGTAAGAATCTGAGAATAGAGGAACAGGTCCTCTAAAGAAGAGAAAGAACAGAACAATGACTACAAGGAGTAGAAATATTAAACCAGTAGAGTACACAAAAACAAAGATTTCCGAAAACCAAGCTGAGGCTGAGATAAACTAGCGAGTGGTGGTGCCTTAGGGGCCGCAATTCCCGAAACATTGGTTGGCCGCACCTAAATTGGAAGCCCTTGAGATAGGGTATGACAGATGATACGCTCGTGTTAGCATCCCTAAACATAATGCGGTCTTTCAAGAGAAAAAGAGAAACATTGTAGCTACATCGTAGGCTATCTTCACAGAGAAGTACAGCCTATGTTCGGGGATATTACTGCCTTGGACTAACGTGCAAGGGCATATCAGGTTATGATGGAAAGGGAAAGCGGGATAAAACAACATTAGGAGTACCTATGTAAATGCAAGGATGAAAGGGAGAAGGTATGGTATTCTGAATTGTTGTAAGGAGTAATAGCACAAAGTACGTTAAAAATACTACAGTTCGTCAATGAAATACCAAGTTGGTATGAATCCTACACTGCTTATAAACTGATACAAGGCAAAATAGAAAAATATTGGCTTGACAGATAAATAACACACAGCAGTGCGGGTACGACGAAGATGTCCACACCGAGAGCCACATACACAATAAAGACTTGCATACAATTAGAGTACCGTAGATGATTACCAGTACTAGCCGTATACGATAGTTTAAGCCTTCCTAAATCTGTACTAAGCTATTCTAAAAGAGGACAAGAAAGGGACATACAGTATGTCGATAGACACGTAGACCCCATGCACGAAGTATTCCCAAACAGGATCAAAGCGCATGGGAATAGCAAGTCAGGATAGAAGAGGAAGAACATACGAAAGTAAGATCAGTAGGAGTATGAAATTGAAAGGGAGCAAATTGGGCGCGAAAGACGGACGTCTTGAAGGCCTAGCAAATGACTAAGGTACCTCAACCTGCAGGGAACTCCTGGGGTGCTCACCATAACATAGGATGGACGAACATAAACTAATCTAACTTTATGGCCTACGACCCATCCTATGCCCCCTCAGTACGGTAGTTAACTCACGGCAGTGCGGGTGGGGTAGACACAGTCGAACATGTCCACACCGAGCGCCACGCACACCACCAGGTCCGGCGCAAAGCCCACCCCCATGCAGTAGCGTGGTCTGTTCTGCGGCAGACGGCCCGTGCAGTGGAATATTGTAGGCCAGAACTTGTCTTTGTCTTCACCGCCACTGCAGGAAAATTCAAATTGGTCCTAACAGCAAGATACGATAAATTTAAGCAGATCCGGTAACTTAAGCTCATAGCCTAATTGGAAATTCTGCAAAGCCAAGATGAATATAAACGGCGTGAACAGTGAGACCTAGTGGGCAGCCCACTGGTAATACATTCTTAACCTATTTACATTCAAGCCTCCACCTCCACATCAAAGGCGATCTAACAGAATAAGAAATGGGGGACATACATTATGACAAACAAAAGTGGAATCCACGTAAGAAGGTGTTCTCACACATGATCAACGCGCATGGGAACAGCAAGTCGGGAGAGAAGAGTACAATATAAAGAAACATCTGTACAAGCATGAAAGTGAAAGGAAGCAAAGGGGCAAAAAAGAAAGACATCCAGAAGGCTTGGTAAAAGCTCAGTTACCCTATAGGTTCCCCTGGGGGATGCTGCTCCCCATAACATAGGATAGACAAACCTTATCAACCTGACCCTATGATCTATGGCCTCCTCTGCAGTGATCTTCAAGTACAGTAGGTATATGCAAAACTAACCCACAGCACAGTGTTACAGCCTATGGGAAAGGAGAGGAACGCCAAGAAAAATGGGGATCATATGCCTGGCAGATTTCCACACAAAGGAACAGAGAGGAAACTTTTAATTATTCTATCAATTAAAGACACAGAAGTTGCGAGGCTATAAATATTAGCAATAGTATAGCCAACAATAATAAACATAGTTATACCCATGGACAGCTTAGCACAAAGAAATATCCCGAGTGTTTATGCTTGTGAAACAAAGTATTTCTTTCGAAGACGCTATCATGCCGTGTTTATGTTGTGAAACAAAGTATTTCTTTCGAAGACACCATCATGCCGTGTTTATGTTGTGAAACAAAGTATTTCTTTCGAAGACGCTATCATGCCGTGTTTATGCTGTGAAACAAAGTATTTCTTTCGAAGACGCTATCATGCCGTGTTTATGTAGTGAAACAAAGTATTTCTTTCGAAGACGCTATCATGCCGTGTTTATGTTGTGAAACAAAGTATTTCTTTCGAAGACACTATCATGCCAACTTCAAGAACTTGTACTGGGCTGCACACACCTCAAGCCACCAATAGCATAGCCTGGAGCCTCTCTCTCCAGCAGTTGCGTCACGGACAAGTCTCGCAGGTCAGGAAACAGACCTCCCTGCACGATGGGGAAGAGATTCTGGGTGTCAGGATGCTTGTTGGCGGCGATGCAGCGATCCAACCATCGTGTCGTCCTGCCAACATTATATAACAGACTCGTGTAAGATCTTCTACAAAGATTCTGAACGTCGTACCAACATCGCCACTAAGAAGTTGGATGATCTTACCATATATAAATATATAAAATTACAAGGACTACAATTTGGCCATCATCTTGAAATGCATTAAGAGTTGTGGGAGATATGAACTATTTATTTAAGCATAAATTTCAGAGAAATCTCATGTGTTTTCAAAGACTCTACTAGCAACGTTGTCGCTACAGTAGCGACCGAGAGACAACAAGGGGTTAGGCAAATAAAAAATACCTCAAGAATAAGTTCCACATTGTATCAAAGCAAGACTGTACCGTCCATGAATGCTAACACTAGCCACGGAACGGGAAAATTCCAAGTACCGTAGGTATATCTGCAGTGAGCTAGTAGATGAAACAGCCAGAAACTTTCACCTCCGTCTTTCTTTTTACTGAAGACAAGTGCCTATCTCTGCTGTTATCTAACCTCCACCCGCGCTGCTAACCGCCTTTTTTTTAACTTACAAATAGATCTTCACATTTAGTCCAACTTATAAATTCACCCTTAATCCTTTCAGTACTGACGGCCTCTTCGGATACCGCATCAGTTTTGATAATTAAAACCAAGGTGCTGTTTCTTTCTCTATAAATTAGAACAATTCATTTAACAACCCGTTAGAAGTCAGTGATGGTTTTTTATTTACGACTGAGCTAAACTGTAGGTGAGCTCAAGTACCACAATGATAGTGTCTTTTACGAGCTTCTTTCAAAATCTCATAGCACTCATAGCAAGAGTGGAGTTTTCGTAGAAAAAGGGTTAACACATGATCCCATGCATACATACAGGAGAAAGCAAACTGGACATGAAAAAATCCCAAGTAGGGCATCTCGTGGAGTCTGTTAAGTGTTGTTGCAAACAGCAAGCGATACCTACGCTTTTTCTAAGACTATGAGACAAATGATGCACCTGAGAGTCGCCTCCTTAAATCGCTCATAGTCAGTCTCGCGCACATCAACAACATCATCCAGCTGCATCATGATGTCGGCTCCAATGGCGTTCTGAATGCTGATGCTCTCCTCAGGTGTTAACACACTTTCAGAATCTGTAATATACAAATCATCGATTCAAGAAGAGCGATGTTGGACACTTACTGACAAGAGTACCTGACAATGAACAGAGTGTCCAATCTTTTGCATAATTATTATGTTCCTAGTTTAAGGCACACTAGTGTACCTGGCCACCAAATGTGACTGCAAAGAATATGTACTGACACCTCATCGGTGTATACAGTATGTTTCTACAATAAAGAGGATGCATTGCATATACCGACTAGCTACTGCTGTAGCCCAATTTTCCTTTTACAATAACAAAAAATGTGCTTAGGCACATGCACAGTTTTTTTTTTGTTTAGAGCAGACCCAACTAGTATAAAAAGAGATAAATTATTGCTTGCGACAAATTTCAGTTCAGCAAAGCAGTGCAAAGAGACTGATTTATCATAGCACTCCTGTCCCATGCATAGTTATATGTCAGAGATGGATACACAATACAAATGTGTCAAGTAGGTCGTGAGCCATGTCAAAGCCATTTTTTGTTGAAAAATATACAACAGAGTGAAAAGAAATAAAAATGTATTGCATTGAAAGGAACAAATTTGGCCCAAGTCCTCATAAGTGGAACACCCCAACTTACAGAAGAAGGGGCGATTATCTACAGAGAAGGTGCCCTAGATGAAAAAAAAAAAAAATGCATCACAATAGGCCAAAACTCTCGAAGAACTCTGCACTAGATGGTCTTCTTGTAAGCATAGGTCATCTGCCTGGACTGGAATATTAATTAAACTAGATTAAACTAGCCACTTTAAACTGTTGGTAGTTACCAACTTTGTATAGTCTCGAGTCTCCACTAAAATGTCGAATCAGAGTTCATTCATCAACATCTATTCCTGTTCATTGAAGGACAAATTTCTGTCAATATTTTCGCTAGACAGAAAGTGGACATGATATAAGTACACACCAACCTTAAATAATAACTAATGCTTAGATTTGGTGAGGATGAGGAACAGTTAGGGCCTATATTCAGCAGAGACCTGCGAGTTTATTTGGGGATGTAGGTAGCTACCTAAAAAATAGAGAGGTCAATACATAAAAATATGACAGTTTAAGCCTCGCTAAAGCAGTACTAAGCTGTTCTAAGAGAAGAAGAGGTATTTAGTAAGCAAAAATAAACGTGGAACCCATGCACGAGGGTGTTTCCACACAGAATCAATGTGCATGGACACAGCAAGTTATGAGAGAAGAGGAAGAACAGAAAAAATAAAGTATCAGTAGGAGTAGTTAGTTAGCTATAGTCAGAAAGCTTAAGCATCTGTTTCCGAGTAGAACGATATCACAGAGGAAAGAACAAGGGACATACAGCAAGTTGACAGAAATGGGAGCCCATGCACGAAGGTGTTCCTACACAGGATCAACGTGCATGGGAACAGCAAGTCAGGTAACAAGAGGAAGAGGAATAAAGCATGAGTAAGTAGGAGAATGAAATTGGGAAAGGCAAAGTGGGCATGGAAGACAGACGTCCCAAAGGCTAAGCTAATGGCTGAGGTAACCTACAAGAGTCCTCTAGGGTTGCTGGGCCCCTATAACATAGGATGGGCGAACCTAACCCTATGGCCCATCCTATGCCCCATGAAGGGTCAGTAGGAGTATGAAGGTGGAAGGAACCAATGTGGGTCTGAAAGGGAACCGACATGAATGCTTAGCTAAAGGTAACATAACATACACAATCCCTCTGGAGTCACTGCTCCCAATAACAGAGGATGGGTGAACTTAACAAACCTAAGTTTAGGACCTATCCTATGCCTCTTGAGTGGGATGTAAATGGCATTAAATGATACAATAAAATAAACAAATGTAAACAAATACACAGTATTTTATTTCATGGGATTATCTTTGGTATATAGTCTCGCTAAATGCTAAGTATATTAAGGAGTCAGACTCCTAAAAATACAAAGAGTTCAAAAAGCAGCCAGGGGTTAGGCTCAGATCTATACCTTTCAACTCTGCATTCATGCCATCAACTCCTACCTAATTTTCTTCTTATTCTGCCTCTGTGAGAAGTGGGGTTCAACTCCAACTGATACATCCATCCAAAAACCTCCAAGTCTAATTCTGCAGCCTTTGTTGAAAGGAGTGCCACAGCAGAGTCTTATAAATTAGGTACTGAACATAAAAAATGAGAATGACAATGCCAGTTTTTTTCCAGGGAATAAAAGTATACACCGCAATGCGCAGGAGCAGGCACTGTAGCCAGTAGAGCAGAGGCAGCAGCAGGTGTGACGGTCAATGACCAAAATCTGTGGTCACCACCAACAGTCCGGAATCTTACTGCAGGCAAGAGGTTATAAAACAGACGAGCACTTCTGGATGTCTATCATTTGAGGCGTGCCTATNAGCCAGGAGAGCAGAGGCAGCAGCAGGTGTGACGGTCAATGACCAAAATCTGTGGTCACCACCAACAGTCCGGAATCTTACTGCAGGCAAGAGGTTATAAAACAGACGAGCACTTCTGGATGTCTATCATTTGAGGCTTGCCTATTGAACTGTACACTGTGCCAATACAGAGGCTCTGTGCCTGTCTATTTGAAAACTTCTATTAACATAGCAGCACTCCACAGTTATAAAGTCATACCTTTTAATGTGTGTGGCTATAGAAACACTTGTTATTTAGCTTGCTAGTACTTAGTGGTGGAAGCAGGCTACCACAACAACCTCAAATAACAGCCACCAAAGTTACTTATGAGAGCTCTCCTGAAATTTTAGTTCTCATTTTTGCTCCTTTATTGTTTTTAGAAAGAAATTGCGTACAGACTTCAATTTTTGCAATACACATGAACTAAGGATTTCAACTTCCATTTCATAAGAGAAATTGGCTGGAATTAACAAGTTTCCATAGCTTACCATCATAAGGACTTTTGAAGGTCACACCTTCCTCAGTAATTTTTGCCAATTTCAGCAGCGACACCATTTGGAAGCCACCAGAGTCTGTGAGGAGCGCCTGTGGCCACTGCATCCACTGGTGCAAGCCTCCTGCTGCTTCAAGGATTTTTTTGCCCTGGATTATGCATTCAAATAAGTACAAGGAGCTACCTACTAGACCATGTAAGTTCAAGGCAATTGTACACAATACTGAGACCCAATGTCAATAGACCTACCTATAGGTTGCTAATTGACATCATTTGAAGATGATGCTCAAATATTAAGTTCAGTGGGTACTGATGAGCCTTCCAGAAAATCTACAATTTTCATATAAAACTGTAATATTTCCTACAGGAATGCAAGAATATTTTCTACATTTTTCAAGCAGAATATATTTTGTAGCTACTATCAATATCCTAGTTTGAGGGTCTAGCAACCAAATCGAAAGTAAAACAAATAAAGAACGAAGGAGGCAGCACCAACATTTCAAGCATAATCAAGATTCATACACAGGGATCTGTGGATGAGAAATCAAAACAGAATAGCTACAAGAGGAAAATCAACATAAAAGTTATTAGTAAAACATAAAAAAGGGAATAAATCAACTTAAATCAGCAATGAAACTGAATTTACTAAAGGAGAACTCACCGGTCGAGTGCCCAAATGATATGTGTTGCCCAATATAATATCCGCACCAGCCTCTGCCACCTGTTCTGGAATGAGTCCTTTCATTGTGCCCTGTCATAGAGGAATTTTTACATTAGTCTACCACCAAGTGCATCCATTGATAATTTTTAATTTGCAGCCAAGACTGAATAAAATAGCATTTTCAGAGTTCCCAGCATTTGAAGAAAATAAAATTCCATATTTCCATGATTTTTCTATGATGGATGTACAAAATTCCAGGATAAAAGTGGACTACATCTTTCCAGCACAGACAAATGACCAGAATTAATTACAGTAAGTAGCTACTGAACATAATTTCCTTAAAAGTTGCACTGATCATGCTTGTTTAATATGAATATGTACATGCAAGTATCAGAAAGGAATAAAATGGCCTAGAGTATTGTTGAATGTTCTTTTACAATGCTAATCTTATTGCGATCTACAATTTTTATCACCCGCAAGCACAGCAAAGAGTAGTGACAATGATTTCATTGAAAACTTAAGTAGCTAGATAAATTTGTGCACCCAAAGAGAGGGAGAAGGAGTTGAACAATATTCCTAATTATTTGTAGGGAGTCAGGTGGGTTGACCTAGATATGACCAACACAAAAAAACTGGAATTAGCTTGCCAACTAATATAACAGCAATAAATTTTGTATCTGTTCACCCAAAGAGGCAGGAGTTCATCAATAATAATATTTTTTCAGGTAGTCAGGTGGGTTGACTGAGATCTGAAAACTGGCAAATATCTCCAGGTACTAGCTGGCCATCAAAGATGATGGCAATGAGTCTGTAACTCTCTCCAAAAAGAGGCAGAAGAAGTAGAACCATCATTGAAATTTTCTTCAGACAGTCCAGTGGGTAAGCGGAAATGTGAAAGATGCCCAAACTCTAGAGAAAGCTGGCCATAAAAAATGACTACATCAAATTTGCCCTCTCCCCACCACGGGTGATGGTCTTAGGCAACGAGGCGTTCTAGTCTCCATTGTAATTAATCCAGGTAAACCTGTTAATAGCCAGTAGGGCAAACATACTGTCAGGTAGTTATATCTCATTACTAAAGATCACTGTGAAGGCAAAGTGTGCATATGTATGTACTTTTGCTCTCATACAATAATGTTAACTTGAGTCACATTATTGTGTCAAAGGAGGAAAAGCTTGTGAGGCAGAGGGCGCTACTCTCTTTAGGCTATTCAGTGTACCACAATCACATCAGTACACTAAAAAGACATCATAGCCAAGGATACTTTCTGTGTCAGAACAGGATATAAAAGTTTACATCTTTGGATAATCAAATTCTTTGATTTTTCCAGGATTTGACAAGATTTAACACATTTTGCCTGAAGTCAATGACTTTTCCATGATTTAAGACATTCTTTTCGTATTCCCTGATTTTTCCAGGATTTCCAGGTAAGGCTGGGAACCCTGCTTTTTCATTACCTACCTTCCCATTGACAGTGGCTTACAAAGGTTTGGAAATACACTGGGTGAACACTTTGACTTTATTCACCCAAACAGATGTATAAAAGCTTGTAGGTAGGTACTGCAAAATAACTGTACTGGTACTTTTTGCTCTTATAAAAATATCAAAACAGTTGAAACATAAAATTAGCTAAATGCTTAGGAGATTAAGCTATGGTAGTATTTAATGGAATTCATTACCTATAGCCTATAGCTACCTAGTTCTTTTCCTAAAGTGACTGACCAGGATAGCACTGCTCTGCTCTTATCAAATGGCTACCAATGACCACAGTGCCCATGGAAGCTCTGTCTGTATGATGCTTAGAATCATAACTAGGTAATTATTGATTAACTCCTACAATCATATAGCAAGGCTTTTCATGAGAACATGTTTCTACCATGACTTTGACCAGCAACTTCAGTGGATCATTTTAAATCTTATGCAGAGAGTGCAATCTGACTCCTCCAGATTGGGTTTTTCCCTTCTAAGCTTGTCTACACAGAACTTGAATGTGGACAAGGGAAATCAAACAAGAGACTTTTTCTAACAATGTCACTGGTGATCAAAGTTGTGTAGTTAGATGGTTAGGTCCAATTTTGACTCGTGACTCCTGGGCCCAGCCAGTTTCTGACTGACTCCCAACTTATGGCCTCTAAAATATTCAACTCTCATGGTCCTCCACTCTGTAGGTTGCACTCTGTAACTGCAGCCAACAATCTAGGCCCCAGCCAAAAATCCCATTTCCATACTAGTTATTAGCTACTATTTGGGTGAAATTTCAATATTTGGGGACTAGCTAGTAGCTACACCATGAAATCATGATCGGTCAGTTTTAAACACATGAATAGGCCGCCACCAAAGCATTAACAAGTTATAATTATTTTTTCCAGTGATATGATTTATAAATCACTGATCACATATTCACTTCCTATCAAACCACAGCTATTCTCCTTCTCATTAGTGACAACCAACCAGGCAATTTAACACCATTAACTGTCACCAACCACCATCTTTCCTGCATAAAAGGTAAACATATGGATTTTCTGGGTATAAAACGCTAGATAAGCAATGGCTACTTTGCTTGCTACCTTTCATGACTTTATGTTGCCAGGCACAGAGTTAAAGAAATTCACTACAAATAATGCAACTAGGTATTATTAGCCCATCTTGAAATGTTTCCTTCATGAACTGTTAGTTTAGAAGTTACTAACCTTTGTACCAACAGGCATGAAAGTTGGAGTCTCCAGAGTGTGATGAGGCAATGTTAACTCTGCTGTACGACATCGTGAGGAGCTACATTCCTTAAGTACTGTGAACTGCAGAGCTGGCCCACTCCATGACTTTGCTGTAGCAGCTTTCATATTGGTAATATTACAACTAACAATTATACTGCAAAAGTAGGCCTCAATATTAGAATAAACATCAAGAGAGTAATAGTCTGAATGTTCCAATGAACAATTTTGCAATGGTAAGCAAAAGGCAGAGTACCTCTGTCAGATTGCACCACGACTCGCGTCATCGCGGGTTTCTCCACGTCGGGAGGACTGTTCTAGTCGTCACACTATTGTTAATTGACAGGTAGCTAAGTACTCTTGCCGTTTTTTTTTTTGACTTAGCCAAATTTGCAAGGTATGCTCTTGTGTAAGTACAAGAGCTATCTTGTCAGTAGTTGTTCTGTACTTAGTCTAGTATCTAGTGTAGACTGTAGTACTAACACTCAACATCTGTATGTTTTTTTTTT
>LQNS02277998.1:12026872-12044038 GCA_001587735.2 Parhyale hawaiensis
GCAACTAATAGAAACATTCAAGTATTTGAATGGCTTCAACGACGTACCTACAACGGGACTCTTTGAAAGAGACCTCAATGATTGCTTGCGAAACAACGGTCAAAAACTCAAGCATAAAGCTCCAAGAACGACCTTAATTCAGCAGTTCTTTCCATATTTCATAGTAAGCATTTGGAATAGACTCCCCTCCGACGTTGTGAGTGCGGAGTCAGTCAACGCGTTTAAAAATCGGCTTGACATACATTGGGAGAGACATCCTCCACTACTAAGAACTCTTCCTCCAGGAGTTGCAAGCTCTTAACGGCCAAAGCTTCCTAGGCCTCCTTAATCCGTCTTCTTCTCTTTCCCGCTCCAACTACACTGCCTGGCATCTTTAAGCTCCCCATATCAGCGGCTCTTGATCGTGCTTGCGTGCATTCATGATCGTCTCTGTGGCTGGAATTCTTCCCCCTTTTTTTCTCTCTCTTTTCTTCTTCTTTTCGCCAGTCCTATATATCCTACTAATACAATAGCAATAGCTCATAGAGGGCCGGGTGGTAGGTTCCGGTGTCTCTTTGGGAATTGGCCTACTGGTTCGTCTACTGCCGCCTATCTAATCTAATCTAAACTTCATTAATCACAAGATAAATCTCATCCACTCCAAGCAATTAATTGAGGGCAAGGATGTTGACCACCGCTTATCATTTCAAAGGTATAACTATCACAAATAGATACTCAACTTATATTTTGAAGAAAGATGGTCTGACGGCCTCAGATCTTCTCCCAATCCATATGCCGTTCGTAAGGCCTGCCAGATTGATTTTTTGGAATCGCGCTACTCTATACCGGGTGTCCTCTTACTTTTACCCGAGATGGAATCTTATGGTAAATCGACAAGAATGCGGCCGAAGGTCCAAAGCGCGAGATATGTGTGACGTAATGATAGCGTTGGCTATTGGGCACTAGTAATGTCTGCCAGTTACTCCAGATGCTTGCGTTATATGCTCCTCACACTAGCCAAAAGTAAACAACCAACGTTGCGTCGGTGCCTTTTTTGACTGAGAAAGACCCATAGTGTGCTTCTGTACAGTTACATTTATGGCCATTTCATAACTTCCGTTGTACGTGGTCCTGAGTGACGCGACCGGCCTCAAATTGGGAGGTCAGGCAATTTAACATCGAATGGAATTGATTATGACGGGTAATTTGTTCTGAAATTTTTATAACTAATATATACCTATTGTATAGAGGCTTGCAGTGCCGCAATTGCTGTTCTTATCCTCGATATTTCCATTTTACAAAGGTTTGGGTGCTTATATGACCTATAGTTAACACGTAAACACAGATAGCTATCATTATGTAATCCTATAAATAATTTGAATTGCTGCTGGTCTTGATTTTCTCAGATGTGAATAAAAGTGCATCTACAAAAGCACAGATTGTGGTGGCATTGATTCTGACCTTGTTGCCACATCTACACACTCGGTTGGCTGTTGATGACGTTATTTGTTTTTTTTTTGTTTTTGTGCCGTGCTCGTCCCTCAGAGCGTGACTCGTGGGTGTGGTTGCTCAGGCTGTCGTTGAATGTCGGCATGACGTCTCACATGTTAGTGAAACGCTTCCTTCAAGAGTGCTTGAGTCTACAAAATTGTAAGGATTCTTGTGTAAATCCTCTTATGAAGCAATTCAAACTCGGGAAGGCAACAACGACCCTGGATCTAAGTCTCACACGGTGTCAAATTCGCTTATTACCTTGAGAGTCTTCGGAAGAAGTCCAGGGTATGTTCCGGCCGGCGCCCTTGGCTTGTCACGAGTATATTTTATCGTAGCATCCATTAAATATTTTGCGAAACATAGTGGAAGTTTAAACAAACATGCATTTCACCAGTATAGGCAAAAAAAACACATAGGTAGTTGTAAGTTATATTGTTGTACAGCTTTATTGTGCTTATCCAGGTGCTGGAGGACTTGGGTGTGACCTTTTGAAAAACCTCGCTTTCTTGGGATTTGGAGACATCCACGTTATTGATATGGACACAATCGACCTATCCAATCTAAACCGCCAGTTCCTGTTCCGCAAGAAAGATATTGGCCGCCCCAAAGCTGAGGTTGCTGCTGAATTCATCAACAGTCGTGTAGACACGTGCAAGATCACTCCGTATCCTTTATTTTGACACTGCATCTGCAGTTTTTCCGTGTGCCTCTGAGCACAGCAAAAAACATGGGTATGCTTTGGGCTTTCCTTTCCCCACTGCACTTCATTTTTTGGGCCTTCAATAACGGTCTTTGTTTTGCTCTTCCTCTTCATCCTTGACCTGTTATTCACATGTATGATGAACATCCACGCATAGAGTGACTCTTTGCTTGACCTACTGCATGTCCCTTGTGTCTTCCTTTACTGTGATCACCACTGTTGTGGATGGAGAGGCTTATATTTCGAATATAACTAGAATGCTCAGACCTCGCCCTTGAATTCGGTGAGTCGAGTGTCAGAGTTTCACTTGGAGACCTTCTAGCGCGTGGAGCCAAAGATGACCTCCCGCAGGTCCTAGCAATTGAAAGTTTGGATCAAGGTAATTCGAAGTTTGCTATTGTTAACAATTAGTTTTTAAGGAGAATAGGCTTTTGAGTGAATGGAGTCAGTCAAGTCAGACATCTGCTAGTTCTAGCGGTAACATTGAATTTTTTGACTTCACAGCTGTAGTTGGTGGAGATGGCTAACCAAACTAGCTAGATACTGGACCTCGTTGCACAGATGTGCTGGTTCTGTGAACATGTACTCATGGAATGACCAGTTCCACTTGCTGTTGTAGTTATACTTTTCAAAATTTCAAAGATAAATCTTTCGTAAGGTTCCTTAACGCAGTGACGCCGTGTGCGTCACTTTGAGGGTGGTAGCGCAGAAGATGTGAACAATGCGTTGTAGCCATGAACAACGATTCCCCAGTTTATGTTACGATAGCCTTACAAGTGTATAGCATGTACACATGTGCTGAATAGTTTTTGGTAAATAGTTCTTTCGAGAACTTTTACATATTTATCTTGGAAAATAATAGCTAGAAACTTTCCATGCGTAGTTTGGTGTAGCTCCTACTACCCTGAGATTGTTTTTGTTAATTAAATCCTATAACTAGATTGATACACTAGTGGACCCGCGCGTGAAAAAATTCACGCAATATTCGAGATAGGCCTATTTTGCTTAATATAGGCCGGTGCAAAATCTTCTTTTCACTGACTTGCTTCTTCATCACAAGAAATTTGTGATGATTGATACACTTCTTCACTGGTTGTACTTTCCTTACGAAAATACCTACATAGCCTATAGAGAAAACGCTACGACGGCCAACTCAAATTATTATCGTAAGAGATGCGTGCTCTCTTTTGAGCAGTACACTTCAATTCATCTTCAGCACACACCTTCCTTCCCTTAGATGACATGTAAAATATTAACTGTAGTCGTAAGCGCTGAAACATCACCGAATTTCATTTCCGCTGCGTATCCAGAATACTCAGTGAGATAGTTCCAGCAGAATTAAATTGTTGCTCCCAAAAAGTTGGAGTAGAGATTTACTCTGTCTACTGTACAGGAAAAAAAAATCGGTTCCTCTACGCTTCGCTGATTTGCTACAAAATGTGCACATCGTAAACCAGAAGAAAATGTAATTTCGATGTAGAGAAAAAGAATGAATAGGCTATCAGACTCCACGGGAACGGCAAGAGAAGCTGGAAGAGCAAGAACTGCATTCAATGTTAATAGCGAAAAGTACCATTGTCCAAGTTTAGCCTTCTTCTGCAATATGGTTTATTGCCTACTGAATCCCAATAGAAGGGAACAGGATCGTCAAAATTTACAACGGGGTAAGAAGTACATTCATCAGATAATAAAGGAGTAAGGATTTCACTTTGGCCTTTTGCAACCTCGTCATCGTTGATTACGAAATCTGCATCCTAGCCTATTTTTCGCCTATTTCGTTAAGAGCGGACACGAAAAAAAATATTGAATGAAGGAAACCTCAGAAGAGAGTACGAACGACGATGCAACGGAGTGCTTAGAGAGGCTGTATATATGTATCTGCATTGAGTGAACATCAACATTGGAAAAGAAAGAATTTTTTCCTATCTATTCTTAAGAGCGGGACACCGAACATATAAATCTATCTAATACTAAGAATGACCGTCGTGTGTTTATATATTTATTTATATGTTTGGTGTCACGCTCTTAACGAAATAGATATCCGGAACTTAGCCCAGGTTGGAGGCTCTGGTCGTCCTCTCAAGCTCCATTGAAAGTGATAGGCAGAAAATAGGCCTGGTTGCAGAAAATGGTAAACGTATCTTAAGCAGGGACAGCTGAAATTCCAACGATGAAGACATCGCAGGGTTAGTCTGATTTGTACGAGTATTAGCTTCTCCATACATCGAATCTACAGCAAAGTATAGGGCGTCCTTATGTGTTAATGCACTTCTTGCATTACCGAAGTTGAAATCGTAGCAGTGAAGATTCCGTTGGCACTCTCATGCTTCTTGATTCGTAGTTTCTTCCCACAGATGATTTCGTTGCATGAGCTATTCTTCCCACTTTGATGCAGTTGTCAACGAAACCGACGAAGCATAATTTTTCACGGGCAGTAGACAATTATTTCTTCTAGCTTACTTCTTTCCTCTGACAAAGCAGTTTTCTCTTCATAGGTCAAAATTTGAGCACCTCTAACGAAACAGATATTTGAGGTGGAAAGACGGTATCAACGGTATCATTGCTACGGAGCAAACTCATTGTATATAAGCTGCCATTTTGTTTAAGTTTGTCGGAGTGTTTTACTCAAGATGTTACTTCTGCCTGTCAAATATAGAAGAACTAAGGATGACAGCACGACAAAGGATCAATGAAGAAAATTAAGAAGCAAATAAGAAAGAGGAAATTCCGCACCGGCCTAGAGGCATTAGGCAAACGTATAGATTATTGCGTGAGTTTTTCACACACGGGTCCACTAGTGAATATATAAACGCACGACGGTCATTCCTAGTGTTAGATTGGTGACATTGTGTGGGAAGTGCATCTTTATATTCTGTCTGTTCTAACTTCTACACCTCTTGATGGTAGATGATTATGTACATTTCATATCTGAAGTCCAGTTTGCACAATAGTTTTTGCCTACGTTCGAACTTCAAACACCTGAATGCTTTGTTGTATTTATACAGACACTATCTGTGTGTCAGTAAGAACTATTTGCTAAAATAGCTATTGGTCATCCTGCCACTTGCCTTAGCTAGTGTCACAAATAGTTTTCTTCGTCTCTCTAAATTTTGGGAGTACCTACCAGTGTAGAAAACAGTGCATTTTTACCTCCGCCAAGGAGGTTATGTTTTCGTTTTGTTTGTCTATCTGTCTGTCTGTCTGTCACCATGATAACTCTAAAAGTTATGGACGGATTTGACGAAATTTACAGGCATTGTTAGGTAGCTATGTTAGGAGGAGCAGAAGATTAATTTTTTGGTAAAGATCCCTCCATCTGTTTGTTTGGTTGTTTGTCTGCCTCATTTTTCTCAAAAAGTTATGGACCAATCTGTATGACATTTACATTAGTTGTTAGGTACCTATATCATATACCACGAAGAGTAAATGACCAAATTTTTGTGATGCTCGGTGTGTTTGTTCATATTTTTGTCGCTGTGTTTGATTTTCCGCTTGTTAGCTCAATAGCAGGCTCAATAAGTTTTGAATGGATTTTTATGAAATTTACAGGGGTTACTAGTAATGTTAGAAGACATGAATAATTAACTTTTGGTGTAGATCGGTTGGTTTGTTTGTATGTTTGACTTATGTTTGTCACAATGTTTGTCAGAAGCATAATTCAAGAAGTTATGAACGGATCTTCAAAGAATTGCAGAACTGTTAATACTATCAAAAGGCACAAATGATTAGATTTTGGAGCTTATACTAAGACAATCATAGTTTCAGAGCCAATTTGAATTTTCGTTACCGTTGCCTTACTTAGTGGAGGTGTGCACTCTCAGAGTGCTCTAGTTATGTTACGTTAATAGACTGCGGTGTATGAACCAGGCTTGTAGAGTCAGAGTTGGGAGGAACTGGAAGGTTTGCCAATCGTATCTTATTGGGAGCAGCGCCTCCAATGGGACCCTGTAGGTTACCTTAACTAGGCCTTCGGGACGTCTTTTTTTTTTTTGGCCCATTTTGCTTCCTTCATACTCCTACTGATGATGCTTTATTCTCTTCTTCCTCTTCTTTTCCAACTTGCTGTTCTCATGCGTCTTCACTTGTGCATGGGCTCCACGTTTCTGTTGACATTCATTATGTCCCATCTTTCCTCCTCTCTTTGGATGACTGTGTATGCTGTGGGTAGGGAGGCTTAAACTAGGAATAAAATACTAGTAATGGCAGGAGCGTGACATATTGGAGGCCACGAGCTACCTACTCGCTTGTCGCAGGAATTGCTCTGTTGGAGTAAGTGAGAAGGGCCTGTTTTTTCATAAGGAGCTAGAGTTGGATCCTGGTTGCACCCAGGAGTCTGAGTCTGATTTAATCCATCCAACTCTTCAACCTGTTGTGTGAACCGGCAAAAGCCTGTTGTGTGAACCGGACTTAAGGCGTTGACAAAATACACGCGTATGTGTACATTTCACTCTGGATGAGGTGGTTGTCATTGCTTGGAGTGCCAACAAGAGCTGAAGTTAAGAGCTGTTTTTTTTTTACTTCATATCGTCTTCATATCAAATGTCAACACTTATTTTCTTCAATCGCATAATAGCTTTTACAGCTTACCGATCATACCAATTTTCCTGAACTCCGACGTTACCAGACATTATTGTAAGATACAGGACTATGACGACTCATGGTACCAGCAGTTCCACATCGTTGTGTGCGGGCTGGACTCCGTAGTTGCACGTCGCTGGATCAATAATGTATTGGTGTCCTTGCTACAATACAATGACGGGGAGCTGGACCAGGTGAGTAGGCTAACTTGGTTAATTGATCGTGGCACCGATGGTGCTGTTAGAACATCTGTATTAAACTATGTCTGTACACGAACTGATTCTTAGACTTAGCTCATTTAGCTTATGATGTCGAATGAGAATCCAGCTGTCAGCTCTTGCCTAGTAATTTACATTATTTAGTCACACCACTTGCTCCGTAGTGGGTGTTGCTGTCTCTTGCTATTTTATCTCATGTCCCTGCTCTTCATTTGACTTTTGTGCGTGTCATTCACTATCTGCCTAACAGAGGACGCCCTCATGGGGCCAGAGGTTGAGGCCGTAGACAATAGGCTTAGGTTCGCCCATCCTATGTTATGGAGAGCAGTAATCCCAGGGGGACCCTCTAGGTATCCTTAGCTTTAGCTATGCCTTCAGGACGTTTGTCTTTCGTGCACACTTTGCTTCCTTCCAATTTTATACTCTTGCTGATGGTTCTTTCTTCTGTACTTCTTCTTTCATGGCTTGCTGTTCTTATGCGAGTTGATCCTGTGTGGGAACACCCGCGTGCATGGGCTCCACGTTACTATCAACATATTACATGTCCTTCCTTTTCTTCTCTTGAAACACCATAGTTGAGTCCAGGGAGGCCTACACAACTTGTTTTATCATAAATATGGTAACAATAACTTTGATTATTTTATTTCATGTTTATTTTATTGATATTCCTTCTGTGAGAAGTTTTCAAACGCTCTCACTTTTTATGTCACTTATAAATAAGAACGCTATCAGTTACACTATGAGCATTGAGCACAAAGTATACGTCATTATGGCAACAAACGAGAATTTTAGCATTAGCAACAGTGTAAACTTTAAGGTCCCATTTTGCTTAGTTAGAGTAACATAGCCAGATCAGGTTTCTCAGACACTACTTTAGGCTTGATGAGTGTACTCATTATTACAGAGTCCCACTCTCTATGATTGATATGTTTACTTTTCAGAGCAGCATAATACCGCTTATTGATGGCGGCACAGAAGGCTTCAAGGGCAGTGCTCGGGTTGTTTTGCCAGGTGTTACTGCATGCATTGAATGTACATTGGACCTCTTCCCTCCACAAGTAAGAATTCGTAAGATCTGTCTGTCAGTTGCTCAGTAGACAGCTCAATTCGTCTTTGTTAGTGTGACGCCTTGTTTAATCTTTATTAAGATCAAGATTTCTAGTTGGTGTCGTCAGTGGTAAATCAGAGAAGCTTCACAAACTGTTGAATGAAGGTAATTTGCTTTCCAAATAGAGGCAAATGTTCCACGATTCAAGTTCTAATAGCTAGGCTTCAACGAATCTGTAAGCTGATTATTTGAATACCGTTGGGGATATCCTTAACCTGGATTACAATTTGAAGTGGCGTAACTATCAAAAATACCCTTAGTTTTTGTATGCTGCACTATGCGCAAGTAATGGTGGAGTTAATGTCCTATATGTTTTTTTTTTTTCTTTTATTTATGAAGTTAAACATTCTGCTAAAGCATATTCAAACGAAAGCACGTGAGCATCTTCTTTCAACTCAGCGTCCAAATGCGTTCCATCAACTTAATCAGCAGAAAAGTGTTCAGCTGTCCGAGTTCTAGTTTCCCCTAATATGAAGAGCTATCTCAAACTTAACTCAGCTTTCCGAGTTCTAGTTTCCCCTAAATTTGAAGAGCTATCTCAAACTTAACTCAGCTTTCCGAGTTCTAGTTTCCCCTAATATGAAGAGCTATCTCAAACTTAACTCAGCTTTCCGAGTTCTAGTTTCCCCTAATATGAAGAGCTATCTCAAACTCAACTAGTTACACTTGCTACATTAGTTGACGTGATGGCTAAGAATTTTGTGTTTAGCAAAATTTTTGATAGACACTCAAGCACACGGCAGAACATTTGAACTCTCAGTTGAGAAAACACATTCATTTGACTGTTGCATAGACTCGCCATAAGGCAATAGCTTTGTTTTCATATCTTGCGCTACGTGTCCTTTCTTCATTGCTTGGATAAGCGGGGAGTTTTATAGATAGAGTTGCTGAATGGCCATTGTAACAGATATGAACTTGGCATCTTCATATGCCATAATCGAATATTAATCATACTGTAGCACACAGTTCCTTTATTCAAAGACTCTCTCTGTTTGGTATCTCCAAAAGCCATAGGTGTCTGGAGAAGGCACTGTGAAAGTTTCATTATTCATATTTTTTTAGCTAATTCATAACCTGCGCTGTCGTTTTAATCACCATGTAGTATTATCGATGTTGTTAGTAAAGAGGCTCAACTATGAGCCTAATTTCAGTAGGCTGGGCTTAACGAAGAATTATATTATTGTACCTATGTGCCATTGCTGACAACCTTTGCGATGTCTGTGTGGTAGGTGACGTTCCCTATGTGCACCATAGCGCACACCCCTCGCCTGCCGGAGCACTGCATAGAATATGTGAAGGTGCTGCTGTGGCCGAAAGACAATCCCTTCGGTGGAGAAGAGTGTGCAATTGATGGGGATGATCCTCAGCACATCTCGTGGATATACGAAGAGTCTTTGAAACGAGCTGCTGAATATAGTAAGTTTATGTGCAAAAAGTTCACAGAGTTTTGGGAGGTAGGCTGTAGTGGTAATCAAATTGCTGCAGGTAAAAAATTTGAAACTGAGAAAACTGCGGTTTTCACTACTGGAGACGTATGCGGTAAAATAATACCAAATCGCAATGCACGTCTGTTAGAGCATTCACCCCCACAGAGCTTGGCCGAAACTGTTGGTCATTTACGTGTCTTTTTTTTTTTTCGAAGGAACTGCAATCGGGACAATATTAAAGATGTTCCATTGTACAGTATCAGCCCCGTGTATTAACACCTTTTCGTGAGCCTTTGCAGTAAGTATGGTTCATCTCAAAATAAAGAGATTTAATCAGGAATGCTGAGTTGAGACTTCGGGCTACATACAGTTGAACTTGAAGTCAACACCGCCGCTGCTCCCGGGGGTTTGGAGTAGGAATTCTTGGGAACGAGGAGTCTGAGTTAAACACCCACTGGTCCCAGGCAACCTGAGTCGCACCTTCTACCTTCGGCCTTCAAAAGTCCGGAAGAAGCTCCTGTTCTGGATTAATCTAATTGGTATATATATACTGTATGTGTGTATGTATGAGAGTGAAAGTAGCTACCACAATTTTATGAGTGACGGATGATAGTTGTAATGTTGCGTGTGCAGATATCACAGGTGTGACCTATCGCCTGACCCAGGGAGTGATCAAGAACATCATCCCTGCCGTTGCCTCCACTAATGCTGTTATTGCTGCTGCCTGTGCTACGGAGTGTCTTAAAGTTGCCACGCAGGTCGCTCATCACATGAATAACTACTGTGTCTTCAATGATTCTGACGGCATCTATACCTACACTTACGAACATGAGAAAAAGGTTAGTTTGCTGAGTTCAATTTACGTACAGTATTGTTCTTCATCGATTCTAATTGCATCCTATACCTACAGTTACAAACATGAGAAAAAGGCTAAAAAATTTATGTACAAGATAACTAGTTGCTGTTTTGTAAAAAAAGCGTTTGTTTGAAATTTCGTTTATGACTACGGGATTTTTAGGGTATATTTAGTCCTAGTATGTTTAGCATGTGGGCTAGTTTTTACTCCCAGTGTGGCACAGTGCCAGTTGCTGGCTTCGCTGGTTATCGAGACGTCCCGAGTGGGCTTGTATCTGCGGCACTAACCAGACCATGTGGGCTTTTTTTTTTGGGGTGCGTGGTAAAGGCAACTTTATCTTTTACTTGAGATTCAGGTGTGGTATGTGTGCTTGTGTGTAAAGTTAGTTACCTCTTCTGGCTAAACCTATCCTAACCGAACTAACCTAACCCATACTTTAAAGTAGGTCACATACTGTATAGACAGTGTTTATGGGACTCAAACTAAAATATCAAAATAATGAGTACAACGTCGACTAACAAATAAAATTTAACTTTTCGGGACAAATGAATCCCATCATCAGAAAAAAACAATCTACAACCTATAAGTAAAAATTTCCTTTCTTTGATGCAGAAGGGAGCATGGATGTGATCGGTAGGAAGTCTAAAAAGCAAATGAGTAGAGCTACATGGAGGGGCCGGATGTCAGTTCCTGTACAGTCAGCGGATGTGAGGCTAACCATGAATTGTATGAAGCGGTACAGCTGAGGTTATGGTGTTATGCCTAGGTTTTGTTGTGTGGATGTGGAGGGACTCTAATGTCAACTCGACTGGATTAGAAGAGTCCTACCTTGCCTTCTCAAATGAAGTTGACTTTCTCCAAACGTTCTTCAAAAACAACGGTTATCCGCACCATTTTCTGGACCAGTACTGCAAATTGTTCCTAGGCAAACTGTTCGATCCCGGTATTAGCAAACCCACCGTCCCTAAATTAGACTTCTTGCACTCACTTCCATACCATAACAAAACCTCTGTTAGTGCTGTAAACACATTGAAAATGTTCCTCTCTGAAGCCTACACGCATATAAACTTCAAATTTTCATACAAAAACACATTTACCATAGGGTCCTACGTCAAATTTAAAGATAAACCTCCCACACCACTATTGTCAGCTGTTATATACCGTTTTAAATGCACATGTTGCAATGCCTCGTACATCGGTAGCACTAGACAACATTTCAAAGCCCGTATTGACCAACATTTAAGTGTATCCAATCGAACCGGTTTACCACTTGCCACACCTCACATTTAGCGCCCCGCCTACATGCTGAGCAGAACAACCATTCTATCAGCAGGAATGACTTCTCAACCATAGACCCTTCTAATCCAGTCGAGCTGACAACATTAGAGTCCCTCTACTTCCACAGAACAAAACCTCCTTAACACTATGACCTCAGCTGTACCGCTTCACACAATTCACGGTTAGCCTCACATCCACCGACTGTGCAGGAACTGACATCCGGCCCCTACACGTAGCTCTGCTCATTCGCTTTTTATACTTCCTCCTGACCACATCCATGCTCCCTTGTGCTTCAAATAAAGGAAAATTTTACTGAAAGGTTGTTGATTTTTTTTTTCTTATGATGAGATTCGTTTGTCTCGAAACGTTAAATTTATTTGTTAGTAGACATTATACCATTATATTCATTAGAGAGTTTTTATTTTATGGGAGTGTCAGGTAGTCGTGATCGTTATGTTTTAAGGGGGCCTTTTCACGGAAAATGGTCAAAATTTTCACTTTTTCGTTTTATGCTCAGAAAGTGTCCTCAGGTATGGGGCTATAACGTCCAAAATTTTTAGGGGGCTAGCAGCACTAGCCCTCCCACTCCCAGAGAACTTGATGAGGTTCTTAATAACACCGATTGTGAAAAACATAGCAAAAATGTGTGACCGACAAGCGCAATTATCACCCTATCGCAGTGGCAACATCTCTCGAAAGTGGTAGAACTAGTGCTTGAGAGACGAATGTCACCGTACATGATGACTGCAGACAATCAATTTGGCTTTAAAGCCGAACATGGAACAGAAATGGCTATATTCACACTGAAACAGGTCATAAATCATTTCATTGACAGTGGATTTCCCATGTAGCTACCTGTGCTTTCTCGATGCTAAGGCTGCGTTTAACCAAGTTCACCATTACTCTCTATTTAAGTGTATGCTTGAGAAACAAATAGCTATCTCCTTGTATTGTGAAGACACTAAAATACTGGCTTGAAAGTCAGAATTGCTATGTGAAATGGGAAGCGGCAACGTCATCAGCGTTTGGAGTGACTAATGACGTACGACAAGCCTGACAAGGGGGTTTACTCTCCCCAATTCTCTTTAATATATTTATTGATAGCATCCACACCCATCTGAACGCAGCTGGAGTGGGGTGTCATATTAATAGTCGCGCAGTAAATGCGCTCAGTTATGCTGATGATATGGTCCTTGTTTCTCCCATTCTAGTGGGCTGCAAAAATTGGTGTCAATTTGCCAGAACGAAGCCAGCTAACTGTGTATTGAATAGAATACTGATAACACTGGTTGTATCTACATTAAACTTAGGAGAAGTAACCTGCTCTTCGGTCAAGTCGCTCGACTTAATACTATCGATCTCACTTACGTAGACAGCAACTCTTACCAGGGTCAAAATCGCCAATGATTTTCGTGATAACCAGGTTATAGAGAGAGAAACGCGAAAGTTTCACGTAGTCCGCAACATGCTAATCAGAAAATTTGGTCACTGCTCGGATGAGGTTAAATGCCAGCTCTTTCGAAGCTACTGCTATCCCTTGTACTGTAACTCGCTTTGGTCGAACTTCAAGCAAAAGTCGATTGGACGCCTACGTGTAGCCTATAATGACATATTTCGCCGCCTGATGAATTTGCCGAGGTCAACTAGTGCAAGTATGATATTTGCTCAAAAGTATACTGATTGTATCGAAGTCAGGGCAAGAAAATGCGCTCTGAGTCTTCAGCTCAGGATAGAAAGATCTGATAACGCCTTGCTCAATGTGATCCGTAACTGTCCTGGCTACAAACTGTCTAACATGTATAGCCGATGGCAGCGCATACTATTTCCAAACAGGGGCCAAACAATGGGCCGCAATGCAGTGTAGTTTGTAATGATGGTATAACCTGATTTTTGTATCTAATGTAACTTTAGTAGCTATTAAGCTGTTTCCTGCGTACCATGTCTCTATGTATCTAATAAAGTATATTGTTATTATTACCGATTTTTTCTTAGGGTATAGTTGTAGGTGACAATTGGTTTTTGCGCTGGCACGCATATTTAAAAGTGAGCTATAAGTGGATCATGTTATTGAACTGCTATACGTAATTGTCTTTCTACAGAGTAACTGTCTGGTATGCAGTCAAGTGCCTCAAGATCTGCCCATGGCCGCTTCTGACACTCTCCAGGCGCTGCTGGACAAGCTAAAGGAGTCCCCTCAGTATCAAGTGAGTGCTACGCCAGCTTGTCTTTCTAATAGCTAAGGAAAGTTTGAAAGCTGGAGGGGTCATCTTGTCAACTACAAACGTTGTAAAATTTTAAATTCTATCGTGCGCACCGTAATTTTTCTAAAGGAAACAGTTGAAAATATTCCTGATTTCGTTTTTCAAGTTATTCCAGGCCATAGACGAAACAATACCTTGACTGCCGCTAAAATCGGGCCTTTCACAAGTGTCACTTCACGGCTGCCAATGCTAGTTCACTTCACGGCTACCAGTGCTAGATCACTTCACGGCTACCAATGCTAGATCGCTTCACGGCTGTCAATGCTAGATCAGTGCACGGGTGCCAGTGCTTCATCACTTCATTGCTACCAGGGCTACATCACTTCATGGCTGCCAGCTGCTCCAACTTACCCTTCAGCTCTGCTGCCTGCTCTGTTTTCCCCACTTAGCGCATATACCCAATAATTTTCATTAACAACTGTATTAGCCGTTTATTTGGCATTTCATAACAAATCAAGTATACCACGAATTTGAGAAGCTTCTGTTGTACAACATGAGACTGTTCATTTTACTATTGCAAAATCATTTTTCTACTCTATTGCGAAAATAAAAAAATATATCATTAACAGTTGATTCACAATATTACACTTCAAGCCTTTATATTATTGTAAATTCGTTATGTATACATGTTTTAGAAGTATATATAGGTTTGTAACGTTTGTCAATCATTACTGAATGCAAAAGAATAAATAAAATATCCTAAACAAAGTATGAGAAAGTAATGGGCCAACGTCTGCAGCCCTGAACAGTCAAGCTCACTTGCGAGAAGCAATATCTCCTTTTCCGGTGAGTAGTTAGCTACTCAATACGACTGTACTCTGTGACCAGGCATTTCTGAATTTTTCTAATGCTTGTTTTATATCGGAGTTTCTTTCTTCTTACAGATGAGTAATCCCGGCGTGCAGGCAGTAATTGATGGCAAAACTAAATCTCTCTATTTACATTCCCCATCCTCCATTGAACAAAAGCTACGGCCTCACCTTAAGAAGACGTTGGCTGGTAAGTTTCTGTCTGTGCCTCTCGCTTGGCTGCCTTGTGCTTCTGCTTAATGCTGCTTACAGCAACCCATTGCTGCCCGTGCATTGTACCTAATATATATTCAACGGGATTGAACTGAAACCTCTGCTTCGTCTCTTGCCTGAGAATGGGCGTCTTATCAGGCAATTATAAATGTTTCATTTAAAATGATGACCAAGTTCCAATTTCATGTTTTTATAGGATTAGCGTCGTGATTAGATGGCTGGCAGTAGATGTACCAACAGGCCCATTCCCGGTGAGCAGCCGGAACTAACCCTCCTGCCCCCTATGAGCAATTGCCGTTACGTCAAATTATGAATCTTACTAAATGATAGCAATGATCGGTTTAAACCCAGCTATACCAAGTCTAGATTATTACTACTACATATGGAGATCTGTGAGAGCAGTGGGGCAGTGACGGTGGAGTGACATTAATAATAATAATAATAAGTTGAGAGTGATAAAACCGGGAGGACAAGAGTGGGCAATGTCCAGGTGTAGTGACCGTCGCTTGGAGGTGGTACTGTGCCGCCTGCGTATTGGTCACACCAGGCTGACCCATCAATACTTGATGGGGCGCCGCCCTCAACCCTATTGTGACAACGTTGTGTCCGGTGCAGCTGACAGCATGCTATTTCCTTGCAGAATGCCCCAGCTTTTCGGCAATCCGAATAGACCTTAGATTTATGATTGCTGGGAAGTATATGTTCTCAGTACTATGCTGGGCCAGTGACGGAGTGTAAAAACTGAGAATATCCCGATCTTGTGTTTTCGGCGCAAACCGGGGGTGACGCCTGCGGCGCTAGTAATCAATAATCCAACCCAATAATAATAGTCATCAAACATGAGTAGTTGTAATTGTTTGTGTTTTGCATAGGTAACATCTATTTGTTGTTTATGTCTTTTTATCTGTTGCAAGCACATATTTCTTTGTAAGGCGGGTTCAGACGCCGATAGCCAAAAGCTGACACCAGTAGTGAGAATGCGCTGAATATTCTGCGCGAAATGTTGGTGCCCTGTTCAGTGTTCACACCAGGGAATGAGTGGCTTGATGGTCGTTAGCCTTGGAGCATCGTTCAGAAAACCATCATTGTCATGGATACAGGCTCCACAACAAGAAAAAATATATTCCCCATTTTTCTCTTCGCAGGTATTAACGAGAAATTTGAAAATTATCGTAACTGCACCAGCCTTGCCTCGCGTTTATACAGAGTGTTGGAAAATTCAGTGAAATATTTTAACCACAGGTAAAGTCATCATAGCCTTACCATGTGGTGTATTTTTTTTGGCAAAATTCAGTATTTTAAAAAAGTTACAGCATTTTAAAAACAATTTTTGCTGCAAAAAATTCTATGTTGAACCGATTTTGATGAAAATTTTAGCAAATTAAATCTTTTAATGCACTATGCGCACATGTTTTCTAAATTAGAAAAAAAGTGTAAAATAACTGGGAAAATGATGTTCAAATTCATAATAGGCTACACAAATTATTAGTCACACTCGTGAAAAACGAGAAACGTACGATGAAAGCCTATTTCATGGCCTTTCAGATGATGTAATGCATCACTAAAATAATCAGATTAAGCGCATCTGATATGAGGAAAACTGATATGTTGTGCACCCGCATGTTGCCCTGTCACTCCATCAGGTAGGCGTGGCTAGACAAACGTCAGTGCTGCGGTTAGTGGGGTTTGAGGAGCATTTTTGGAAAAACACAAATTGTACTATTTCGAGTTGTTAAGCATGGTGATATTTATATAATTATATTTGTAGATCAGGATTAAATGATTAGCAAATCACGGCTTAAATTTTCTCTAGGTACGTATTCTCTTATTTCGTCACTTGATTGAATAATCATGGCTTTAAAACTCTAATAAGGTTCATTGCAATTGCAACCGTGTCGCCAATATTCGAAATAAATTAGTGTTTGTAAATAAATGAAGATATGACCAAAAGTTTCTAGCAAGAAATTGTGTGAGTAATTTCACAGGGCAAAATTTGAACTTTTATAGTTTACAGACCGCAACAAATTATTAGGTATGAGGAAATTTGGAAATTTTTTCCGCTAGACGATCGGTGGTTTATTATTTCGTTGATTGACTTCAATGCGTTAGGAGTAACACCAATTTACTGCAACACTGCCAACTGCCCAGTCATGCAACGTAAAACCCACTTACCGCAGCACTGACGTTCGTCTAGCCACGCCTATCTGGTGCAGTGACAGGGCAACATGCGGGTGCGCGTCAATAC
>LQNS02277998.1:12103521-12114185 GCA_001587735.2 Parhyale hawaiensis
ACTATTTACGTTACACATGCAGTCGATCATAGAAAGTAACAAGCCTACACTATATTATAATATATAGTGGGTTAAGTAACCATGGGGAGCGCTCTAGAAGAAATGGAACACTACGCTAAAGCTGTTACTAAAATACAATCAAGCTGTAACAATGTGGCTTTTGCTAAGAAGACATTTCTTAAAATGTACTTTTTCCATGCGGGTCAAAGTGGATGTTAGAAGAAATGGTAGTCCGTGCCAGGAGAGTTATTTTAAGGTGCAGCATACTCATTTATTTCTCTAATGAACTATCTTTCCTATCTCTATTAACGTGTCCCTCATGCAACTGGAATCTGACAACAGATTTCCCTATATGAAACAAATCCCGTGGTCTTTATAGTATCTTAACTTTCAATTTGCTTCAGACTGACATTACATTTAACAGCATTTTTGCATTTTTACACGTATCTTATCTCACTGTGCTATCGCGCTTATATGAAGAGAGAAGAGGACAGCGAGACTTGGAGGAGAGCCGGAGTGTTGCTGGTCTACACAGATAAAAAATTATAGTACATAACACAAGCCCCATAAAAAACTGCATTTCAGAAAACTCATATTCCACGAATTCTCAACGGAACTACGCTTCAAAATCCCATCTAAACCAATGGCTCACACTTGCTCAAAGAACCACGTTCACGAAACACATCTAAAGCAACATTTCATACACCATGAAAAAGCACTTTTGAGCAACCCTGCTCAAACCACTGCTTCCTACATCCACATGAAAAATCACGTTTCAGCTACCGCATCTAGGCGAACGCTGCACACGTATTCAAGGAAAGACAGGCAAGGTCAGCAACCTCGTCAAAATCAACGCTTCATAAATGAAACATCAGCACGGCCATCAACCTCATCTATACTACAAAGGCTTGACACATTTTCAAGGAAAAGCACGGTGAGCAACCTCATCTTGAACGTTTCATACAGTATATCGTAAAAATAATTTTTCAGCCTCCGCATATCTAGACTATAGCAGCGTTTTACTCACCCTCCAAATGAACCATTACGTTAATCTATGCCAACGCTGCCGACATCCTTATGAAAAATAGAGGCTACAAAAATTATCTTCGCTGACCAGATACTTTTCCTTTTGCAATCATTAGATTATTTTATGCATACACTGGCAGTTTACTGAAAATGAGTAAAATGACTTTATAAAAGCTAGTTCAACTACATGAAAAACTACGCTTACACTTGCGTAAGTGAATACCCATGCTTTTTTCTTTAACATGCAGTACTTAATAATATTACAAGGTGTCTACAAAAATGTGAAAACCATATTTTACTACCTTTTACTACTTTTTACTACCTTTGCAACACAAGATTTTACTACCTTATAATTGCATAACTATATCTTAGGGAACCTCAAATGAGGACCCTGCGGCCTCCACATTTCCCCTTACAGCCGCCTCGACCTCCACAATAAAAGAATGGGGAATAAGGTTGAAAAAATGGGGTGTATTGTTATATTGAGTAGTTTTAGTCTCCGTCTCCACAGCAACGGTGATCTAACAGAGGAAGAAGCAAGGGACACATAGTGTGACGATAGGTACGTGGAACCCATGCACGAGGGTGTTCCCACACAGGATCAACGCGCATGGGAACAGCAAGTCGGGAAAGAAGAGTAAGAACAGATNGTAAGAACAGATTGAAGAAAGATCAGTACGAGTAAAAGATGGGAAGGAAGCAAAGTGGGCACGAAAGACAGCCGTCCCGAAGGCCTAGCTAATGGCTAAGGTAACCTACACAAACCCCCCCCTGGGGGCGCTACTCCCCATGACATAGGATGGGCGAACCTAACTAACCTAACCCTAAAAAAAGGGGTGTAACACCCTTTAATAAACAATATTATTGTTTGGCTATCTATTTATTGTAAAACAAAATATGTATTAATAATCTGAAACCATGCTAAAATAACAAGATCCTGGCAAAATGAACACACATCCTTATTCCTTCAGGAGCATAAAAGAATTACTAACCTCTTCTTACCGTCTGGGATGCAGGAAAAATAATTAAACTACAACTGAAAACAAACAAATAATGGACGACTGGGGCCGGAGGAATGTCAANATCCCATAGTAGCCTACCCTGCGGAAATAAACTTATACAAATCACGGTTATGCTCAGTGAATAGAAATAAATTTACTACTTAGCAGCAAATTTTACTACTATTTACTACTTTTTTACTACTTCTCAGATTTTACTACTTTACTACCTTGTAGACACCCTGTATATAGACTTTTGCTTTAATATTACTTCGCCGGAAGAAAAGTAAATAGTTTCTTTGGTCCTTTAATATTTTTCTTAGAAGTCTCGTTTAAAGCTTTTTGTACCTCGCCGTTCAATCGCTCGCATCTGAGCCAATTTTTGTTGCAGCGGTTCTAAATTATAGAGGATAGCAGATCACTGGTAGAAGACTAAAATAAATGAAAACATTGCGGTATTCACCCATATAAATCCATCCCTGGAATGCCATATTACTCTCAATGAAACACTTGATTTATTGCATTTCAAAGACGATACACTTCGCTCTAAAAGTGCTTCTTATACATACGGGCATTAGCTGGTTGAATTCATCTGTTCTTTTACGAGCCTTTTATTCAACGGTCTTTCAAATATTATCCTTCCGAGCTAAAAAAAAAAAAAGTTTGCTGATGCTTTGATACACATTTTAGCGTAACTATAATGATTGTAGGACACTCTGGAGGCCCAAATGAAATCAAGAAACAATGTAAAATAGCTACTGAAGAACGTACTAGGTTTTAGTGACGTCACAAGCCCATTGGCAATGATGCACTACAGCGTGGCTCCGCCCCCTGGGTTAACCTGTTAGCCTCATAATCCTTGATCGTAACCTTATGCATGGCAATGATTTCCTTAAAACTCATGCCTTATCGTTAACATCAAGTTTTAGGCGTTGGGTCAAGTGCTTTCGGAGGACAAAGTTAAAGCGAGAGCAGGGTCTTTCAGGTATCAGCTATGGATTCTTTATGTTGACTTGCAAGCATTTTTCCCAGTATTGATCTACGACGGTTAATACCATCGTAAAAAAAATTCGTTCCAGGGAGGGAACTCAAAAATTACTGACGCAAAGAAGACAATTGAATTTCTTTCATGGCGTACATGATGGCTAGTGACAAGACTCCACAAGCGCCAGTAGCCATCCAGGATGGTTACTGGCGCTACCATTGCAGTCGCACTGGTTCCCCCTACAAATCTATGCTCGTTTAGACTTACGAGGGTACTACACTCAACTACTGACTGTCAGAGGAATGGTGTTGGAGATTATCATTAGCTACTAGCTATACTGAATAGTTTGAACGAATTTCCACAACTGCGATATAACAGTAAGAAACTAGGATATATATATATATGCAGTATGACCCTTACAGAACCCATGGACGAAGGTGTTCCCACACAGGATCAACGTGCATGTGAAAAGCAAGTAGAGAAAGAATAGAGGAAAATATCATCGGTATGAGTATGAAAGAGGAAGTAAATTAAAAATTGGCACGAAAGGTAGAAGTCCCGAAGGCCTAGCTAATCACTAGGCTTTAGGATACAAACTCAGCATTCGAGCGCCCAGCGACTACGGGCACAAACTCAGGTACGGACAGATCCACGGCTTCGGTTTTAAATTGCTCTCCATGTCAATTACAGTGACCAATAGATATATCAGATATTGTTTCAACCGACACTATTCTCGTAAATTCTATTCAACACTAAGCAAAACACAATCGTGAGCGGAAGAAATGCCGTCCAGTACTTTTTCATCACGCCTTCACGGTACCAGCATGCTCACCTTCGCAAGTTTCTCTTTGATTGCAGGTTCGAGGCCAACCAAGCCACGCGAGCTTTCTGCTCATCTAGGTGAGCCGACTCGGCAGTTGTGGGCGTGCACGCAATGCTCCGGAGTGGAACTTGCTTTCTTCAGAGATGAGGGGGACGGGGGTAGGGGGTTGCGGGTTATTTGGACCTTACGTCCAATTAGCGCCATAGTTCTTGATGACCCTTGGTCGGTTGCAGCCGCACTTACTCTTCTAGAGCCAGTGGGCCTATATCCGCAGCACAAACCAGTGCGCGTGAGTTTCCCCAGTTGAAGGTGCGGTCAAAGTTGACTATACCTTATTAGATCTACGCACATCTTTGGATGTTTTAATTAAATAGTTTAGGTAAACGAAAGCCAGTGAACAAAAATTACTTATACTTCCAAAATAAAACTCAAAACAACTTGGATTCGTGTAAAAACTAGGACTAGATCACAGGTTAGGCTATCACAGATGAAGCAACTACCGCACACGTGTGAAGTTCAGTGCAGGCTACCATACAGCGTCGCACTTAAGGAACGTCTTTACTGCGTCAATATTAAGCCCAAGGGCCTTTGCTTCTAGTGATTTCACAGATCCATAGCCTAAAGTCGGCACACACTACCAAGTCTACAGGTGCTACACAAAATAAGCTCATTTTTCCGATGACTTTCATTGGAATCCAAAGCAGAAAATTAAATCAAGCCAACAAGAAATCAGTTTCCTACCAGATTTTCTTCACCAACAGCGGATGCTGCCCACGCATCTCCCAAAAGGTTCATCTCCTACATCTCCCAAGAGGGTTCATGTCATATCTCCGAAGTACGCTAACGTTAACACGATAGAGTGGGCTTCAGAATCACTCCAACACGTCCAGTTGCTAATAAATCAGTAGGACAACCTTCCTATCGGAAGGCTTGTCTAGAACAAAAAACGAAAATACTTCAACTTCTACTTGCTAATCAACGTTGAGTACGGTCCATTTAAGAAGCATATCCGTTGGAAACAGAAAACAATGTCTTCATTAGGTGCGCAGACTACGTTTTTTTACCACTCTTCTTCCTCCTCCACTGGTGCTGGACCTCCGAACGCTTGAGAGGACCCTTCTCGCTGCAAGCCCTGTAAGTAAACAATGGTGGTGAAACGTAAGACGTTCGCACTCCAGACGAGCCGAGTTTACCCTGTTTTAGTGTTGTCATTTTACTACCAAGATTCTTTTCTCTATTCAAGTCCAATAAAAAAACTCTCACAGCCTGTAAAACCCAGGGAAAAACAATACTGGTAAAACCCCAGGCCTCCATACACTAATGGGTGCTTTAACCACATTGTACCTAAGCTGTGCCGTTGCGCGGCTACGGTTGCTCTTCTTTGATCTTTACAAGATTTTGAAAAAAAGCTTGGTACCGAGATAGCTCAGTCCGAATGATATACATTAGTGAGGTTCAATGTTAGTAAAGAAGGTTTGCTAGCGCAGCGATTCTAGGCCGCATCGCGCCCTTAGTAAATATTTTGTTTAGCATTTTACCGAACGGTCTCAAGTGACTGCGAACTCACATACGCGAGTTCCGTGTCTCACAATGTCAGGTGCACCGCTGCTGACAGGAAATAACTTAAATACAGCGCCAGCTCAGTAGAACGAAGTCGCTAAGCCACGCGGCAAAAAGCAATAAACGAAAAGAGAAGAAGACAGAAGATAAAACGCCCGTGCGGAAGGCCACTTCTGTGGCCCTCCGCACGAGAGAACGTGGGAGCCCCGCGGAATAAGTCTGCTACCTCGACCGGCGGCTCACCTCGCGAACAGGAGAAATATTTCTAGAAAACCTACCTAATTTTATAAAACCAACATCGTCAGCAGGAATTGCAGTTAGCTGCAGCATCTCTTGGAAAAGAGACACTCAGGTTTGCCCTTGGGTTTGTGAGGCTCACATATATTCTGACAGGGAAATGGCCCTCCAGTTTAATACCCCTGAGAGCATACAGAGTGATTGGTGGTTAACCTTTAAAACGTGGACAGGCCGATTTGGCTCTTTTAATACCGCTATTCCGACAATAATTGTCCTCTAATTGAGCCTACATGAACCCTTTCTTCCATGAATCTGAATTTCTCGTGGCAACAACACTACTTGAAATGTGCAAAAGTAGTAGTATGAGATAGTTTGAGCCTCCCTGAATAGGTACTAAGCTTTCCTAAGAGAGGAAGAGGAACTTGAGGAAGAGACACATAGTAGTTATGTCGATAGTAGCGTGGAACCCATGCTCGAAGGGGTTTCCACAGAGGATCAACGCGCGTGGGAGCAGGAAGTCGGGGAAAAAAGAAAAAAAAAAAAACAGACGAAAGTAATACTAGGCGTATGAAACCGGAAGAAGGCCAAGTGAGCACGAAAGAGACGTCCCGAAGTCCTAGCTAAGGTAACCTACATACAGGGTCTCTAGGGGCGCTGCTCCCAATAACATCATACGGTGGGCGAACCTTCACCAATCTAATCCTTTGCTCTCAGAGGGGAAATTTTGTACATAAGAGCAGGCTTTGAGAGAAGGAATTAAGGGTCAACACAAGAATGAACATGCAAGGAAACACCATGTAAAACTGAACTTATTATGGACCCATACAAAGAAGAATGAGCCAAGGGTAAAACACGGTAAATATTGGGAAGTGCGTTAAAAAAAATTCTCTAGTTTGGAGGCACTGACAGAAGGGTACACGGTACAAATAAAACGCCCACTACGTAATTAACAGCCACTATTGCTCGTTGTGCTGATCCCTACCGCAAAGATGGGTGAGGTGTGTGCAGAAGTTCCCCATACCTCAATACTATGCTTTATAAAGCGCACCTTGGCATTGAAGCAGATAACACCCCATGTTCCACGTTATTTGCAAGATTACAGGCAGCAGAGAAGTCGTTAACAACCAAGGAGGCGGTTCCAGTTGCAATTGTAGAGAAACAATCCGTTTACGTCGAGATGGCTGGTAACCAGGGGCCGGATGCAGAAATGCCTTGTGAAGTTAACGTAACGTAAACTGTACAGTAGCTAGAAGTACCGATATCGCCGCCCAAATTGTGCAACTTTCTATTATCGATCTTCACAAAGTTATGATTAGAGTGGTTTCAACCTCCAACCTATGCATACGGTACCTAAATAATAGACAATCTCAAGATGCCAAATTGACTAGTAAAAATGTAAAACATGAACAGTTGCATGGTTGCATTCGTGCCTGCAGCTGTACGTACAGTTGCGATGCTTGTAACTTACAAGCCGTGTGAGCATCCGACCCCAGTGCTGCAGTCGGGTGCACGACACCGACTCCCAACTCCAGGCTTTACCAGTTTCCGGCACAGATCCGCTGGGCCTCAATAGTGTTTGACTTTTACAGGGTCTGACCCTCTGAAAACAGCAAGTGTTTTCACTAACTCTGACTCCTGATTCAAGTTAGTTTCCGAGTTCAACTCCCGGTCCCTGAACTACCGGAGCCGCAACCCTGCAGATAAACTCCATTTCAGAGAGGAAGACTAAGCTTTTCAAAGTACCTAGAGTAACAGGTCAAGGGTAAACGTCTGAACAACAATTAACGGGATGAAGTCATCGCCCTTGTCGTAAGTTCGGACATATTGAACCCTGAAATTCTAATCTTACATGTTAATTGAACGAATAGAATAACAAAAGTTCTGATGTAGATATAGAGAGATGCCGTGAGCAACTATTTTTTTTTTCAACTGTACGAAAATATCATCAATAGACAAATTACCAGAACCGTATAACTTTGCCCTCGCGTATTTCAAACACATTTATGACCGCCTCACTATAATCATTCAACGAAGACAAAAAGTTCTCCCTTAGTTTAACGAGGTTAGCGATAAATCAACTAAATAACGATTATAATAATCATGCTGATCAAGTAGTTTCCACGGCCTTTCAGCAATTTTCGCTATTGTTCCCTCGAATAACAAGTCAGAATTTCACTTAAACCTATCCAGCAAGACGTAGAAAGTAATCTCACCTCTCCTCTAATATCGTGAGAAGCGAAGTCTCCAACTCCGTGGTACGTCTGGGAGTGACCGCTGTGCGCAGCAGCGTTCTTCAGCCACTCGGGAACTTCTTGACTCGCCTGGCGGTACGAAATAAACTATTATAAGTCTGCGCAGTAGGTGAGCAAGCCACGGCACGCATATTAGGCGACACAATCGTCTTATAGGCAATGAGCATCAGACAGAGACCCTTTCCCTCTCCGGCGCGACCCCACAGTTAGAAACTAACACGGCAGCCTGCACACGCCTTTGCTTTCGCCTAGGCACAGGCACAGCGAGCTGCAAGAAAAGTTCTAGACAAGTAAATCAAAAATAGCTACAACACAGATGCACAGTTACGTATAGTGAATACCGGTAGCCTAGTGTGAGTAATAATACCACGGTATTCACAAAAATTGTTAAAATTTACATTGCTGCAAGTGCATTAACTAAAATTCTCGAAGTTTGGGCATTTGGATTTAGCTGAGAAAAGTACACAGTAGCGGCTCTTGAACTCCTGACACTCTTGAACCTCTACTCACCTTGTTACCAAGCAGCCCTATGATTTTATCGTACCTAATACAATACACAAGGTTCAAGAATAGAGAATTAAGCTCGTAAAGAAAAGTATTCGGAACGTTATAGCATCCATGAAAGAACGGTCAAAGTTTCTACTTGCCTAACCAAAGAAGAACATTAGACCCTTTCAAAATGCCCTAATGTAAAATTATTCGCTTGAGATTTACTATGAATTGCGCATACAACATAATATAGTCTCCGTGACTATTGGTGGACCCACGGGAAGTAAACAAATGGTTACATTCAGCGCGCGGCGTTACGCGGGGGACCCAGCGTCAAGTCTCGAGTTCCTCGCCTCCCAAAACCGGTCGCATTGATCAACCTTCCATTAGCGAGACGCGTGGGTAACCTCGGTGTACCCTGCACGTAACACAGCGAAAAAGGCGGGCTGCTAGCCTTGTTACGTGGTCCGTGCTGCCAGTCGCCGAGTCGCACCACATACTTTGCATTCAATAACATCAATGATTACGTTTTGTGCCCTGTAAAGCTATGGTTTTCTTGAACATGGATAAATATATATACATTACTTTTAGTTTACATCCACCACAATAAGACAGCATCTTTACATAACCGAGAGCTTACCTACATAACTTTCTCGAATGCACGATCGGTTCACTTTTATGTTGGAACACTGGACTCTCAAACGAGCTCAAAGACAAAACAAAAGCATCCGCAAGTAACTACCGTATTGTCCTGGCTCCATTCTTCCTTACAATGGGAATAAAAAGGTCGAAACTTGAGGAAAGCGTGTATTGGGGAAAAGAAAAGCTGACGTTAATGGTCGCGGCGCAAGAAAATTTTAAAGCGAGAACGAAAGCTGCTGGTAATGAAACGAAAGCAAACTTTGTGATCACTGGAAGGGCGCTGGCACACTAAAAGAAGTTCGAGAAGCTGGCAGCTTTTGAGAAGCACGGGAATGCATTGGAGTGCGCACACGCAACAACGGCCTTTTTGACCGCCTTCCGGTGTGCTCGCTCCAATGCATTCCGTGCTTCCCAAAAACTGTCAGCCAGCCTGCCAACTTCTAGCTCAACTGGTTTTGGTGTACCAGCGCCCTTAACGTTTTGCACTTCCGCTACATCTCGTCGGCAAACCGGTCACTTCAACACTTATGTCTAAATCCTGTGTTAATTGCTCCACATAAACTAATGAAATGGGCACCTTATTCTTAAAGACGAATAATGTTTTTTTTATTAAATTGCGTTGAATAGTTTGGACCTATGTCTCGACAACAAAGGCGACCTAAGAGAAAGAAATGAAGGATATTCAATTGTCGATAGAACTTTAACCCCATGCACAAGCTTGTACGTTCCCACAAAGGATCAACGTCAACGCACTTTGAAACGGCAACTGGAGAGAGCAAGAACCGAGTGAAGTATAATCAGTAGGAGAAGGAAATGAAGAAAACACGAAAGACGTCCTGAAAGCCTAAAGCGAAGGTATCCAATAGGACAGAGTAATAACGTAAATACGACCTGAGGCTCACCATTCGCCCCAAAAAAATTTATTACGGTCGCATCTGAAGTATTGCTATTCCTACGGAAACTGCTGTTGATAGGTTTAGGCGAGCTACGGGTTCTTCCTCCGGTCATCGGCGGTGGACTATGAAATGCCACGCTACACTTCTGAGAGAAGAGAACGTTTTAGTTCGCCATTACGTGAAATTACTGTAGCACTGATTCAAGATATTTAGCAGTGACGACACTGTAAAGAAAATCATGTACGCACTACCAAAAATTCAACATCCCTAAGGAATACCTCAAAAATAATCAGAATTTATCCATCGAAATCAGAGATAATTGCGAATACATAGTCTGCGGCAGACATAGCAGCAAAAGTAGTTTGGCCCTGTAGACTGTCTATTTCTCTAAAGAGTCATATTTTTGAATGAAGTACGACATATACCAACCAGCTAATTGAAAAAGCCGTAACCGAACACTCATGTTTTTGCTTTTGTATAGCAAGAAAAGTACTCAACAGTAAACGCCAGATACTCGTAGGGCCAACCATTGCGTTACGTACGACTCAAAAGAAATAACTAGGTACTCACGTCAGTCAAGATCTTGACCAGATTCTTAGCCAAAGCCCCGTCCTGTTCTTCATCGTAGAAACTGACAGCGTGGCCCTTGTTGCCAACGCGCCCCGTCCGTCCGATGCGATGGACGTACTCGTCAACTTCTTTGGGCAAGTCGTAGTTGATGACATGCGAAACTCCACGGATATCTGAGGAGAGGGC
>LQNS02277998.1:12170361-12181300 GCA_001587735.2 Parhyale hawaiensis
TAACATTGGCATTTGACTGTAAATGATTTAACATTGGCATTTGACTGTAAATGATTTAACATTGGCATTTGACTGTAAATGATTTAACATTGGCATTTGACTGTAAATGATTTAACATTGGCATTTGACTGTAAATGATTTAACATAGGCATTTGACTGTAAATGATTTAACATAGGCATTTAACTCTTAAGTGATCTAACATTGGCAGCTGTGAAGTGATGTAATGTAGGCCACCATGGAGTAATCGAACTCCGGCAACCATGAAATGATGTAACATTGCAATCTATTGAATCATGTAGGTATTGGGGGCAAATATGAAGTGATGTAACATAGTGATCTATTAAGTCATGTAATGTTGGCAACCATGACGTGCTGTGGTGTAGGGAACAACTACGATGTCATTCAGCTTGGGTAGCCATGGAATGATTCCACTTATGCAACTTTGAAAGTGATTAAACTTAGGCACCCATTAGGTGACGTAACATAGACAACCATGAAGTGATGTAACATAGGGAACCACAAAGTGGCGTAGTAGGCGTAGTATTCCTAGGTAGTAATGTGGAATGGCATGGTGCAACTGTAGATGGTTCCAATCATGGAGGATTGTATTAGCACAAAAATGTCATTTCAATGTCTTTTAACGGCTCTCCTGGTATCTTTATCTCGTGGGTAACTATACATTTTTGGTTCATAGCCACTGTGGTTCTATTCTGTAGTATTACAGTGGTCCTGATAAGGTTTTCAGTACTACTGCGATTTCTTAACCATCCTTTCCTAGCGGCTAAAGGGATGAGCTCTACCAATAGCTCTACATACATAAATTTCTGAGGTTGCTTCAAATCCATTGTTGGAATAAATTGTCGTATGTGATATTAAAGTACATTACATGTACAGTAGTATAGATGTGCCAATTTTTTCTTTAAAATTTGTATATTCTTAGAAATTATGAAGAATTTTCTGTTAGTCTTGGTGCCTGAAGGCATGATGTAGATTTTGAATTTAGATTCCTAGTTCTGAAAGGTGAAAAAATTAATCTTTGATTGAGGTCTCTGTGATGATTAGAACTCGTTTTATCAACACTCATGTAAATCTGCCTCCAGGCCCAATTGCGAGAGGCCCGATTTCAGTGTCCAGTCAAATGTATTGTGTGGTCTGTGTAATGATTAATTTAATTCTGTGTACTACGTTGGATACTATTGTTCGAGTGATAACTATGCATGCACAAGTGCCATGTGTATCTATATGTTTTGGAAATTTGGAACTAGATTTTTTGAAGCTGTCGTGCGTTGTAGAAACTAGAAAAGCACGATGTCATCCACTATCTGGTCTCCAGGTTCTGCCGTTGCTTTCTTACTGAACAGGTCAGAACTCTAGTCGAGGTCGCTTTCAAAGTTTTGAGTTACGATTTTTATGGATGCTCATCAGAACCGTGGGGGCTTCAACTCTGTCAGTCGTATTTGATTCTATTGTAAATGAAGTAAAATGTTGGAACCTCTCATGGGGCATGGGATGGGCCATAGGGTTAACAATAGTGGATATTTGTGCTGTCATATGTTATTGGGAGCGGTGCTCCCAGGAGGACCATATAGGTTACTTGAGCCCTGGCTAGGCTTCCAGCACGTCTGTCTTCAGCGTCCATTTTTCTTTCATCAGTTTTCATACTCTTGGTGATGTTTTCCTCTTCCTGACTTGCTGGGTCCCATGCGCAGTTGAACGTATGTGGAAACGCCCTTGTGCATAGGTTCCACCGGCCTCTCAGCATCCTTGATGTCCCTGATTTCTTCCTGTTATATCGTCGTCGTGGAAACGGTAGCTTGAATTATGTAGCTATTCGTTATAATGAATTTCTGGGTTATTCTTTAGTAGTTTCTATGTGAAGAGATTATTAGCTTTTTTAAGACCATGAAGTTGAGCGCTGGATCTGATCGCCTTTGTTAAGCAGCATGTTTTTCGTTAACCCGTACTCAGTCTGTCCTCTAAGAAAGACACCCTATCTGCAGGTGTGGCAACGCAACAGTAAGCCTTCAATGGTGTCTCTACCTGTTTTAATTTAGGCCTATGTGTGGCGAGGTGTGCATTGAGCCCCACTTTTGCTGTGAAATCTCGAGAAGCACTTACCGTGGGCGGATTAATAGAGGGGATATTGAGTGACCAAACCTTTGTTAGGATATCGCACCAAAAGTTGGTTAGTTGAACCATTCCTAATTGCTATGCATTGCTTTGTGTTCATGTTGGCAACTGAATAATTAGTGATAATCACCTGCGAACGAAGTGAGAGAGGTAATGTCGTTGAAGACTTAAGTATATAATATGTATACTAGACCACCAAACGCAATAATTTTTTTGAGTAAGTTATGAAAACATATAGCTGAAAACATCTTTCCATCCCATTGAAAAACTTCACAATTCTACAAAATTCACCAACTCCACAAAGTTCACCAAGGCCCGTGACCAGGCCTTTACTAATTAATAACCCGTTCCCGGGTTCGTATCCCGCATACGGTTTTGGGAAGGCTTTTGGCAGGCGGACGTAGTGACACAGCTTCCTTATTAGAGCTAGTATAGATTTGTCTGTCCACTCAGAAAGATAGTGAAGTAGTTAGCAATGTTCCTAATTTATTTGCAAAAACTGGTGGATTGACCTAGATGTGACCTATACAAAAAGAATCAGCTAACCCTCAAAAACGACGGCGATGACTTTCGTTTTCAGTCCACATAAAATAACAGGAGTCAATAATAATGACTTTATTAGGCTGTCGGATAGTTTGACTGTGATATGAAAAATGCCAAAAATTTAGTTACCTAGCCATCAAAAATGGTGGCGTTGGATGAATGTCTTGCCTCTTCACCCAAAAAGTGGGAGGAGTTGAGTAATATTCGAAATTTTTTGTAAAAAATATATGTCTGGTTGGGTTGACCTTAATGTTAGAAAGACGTCGACACTCTAGAGCAAGCTGGCCATCAAAAATTTTAAAAATGACTGCTATAAAATATGACCCGAGGAATTTTAGTTTTCTTATTCGAAAATCCGAGCTGGGACAGGCGACTTCAATAGCTTTTCGGAAACACTGAACGGGCTTTTGGCAATAATTCTGTTCGTCAGAATTATTAGATCGTTTGATATTCCAGGAAGTGAGCTTTAAAAGAGACCCAAGAGGGAGACCAAAGTCAACCATTCGTTATGATGAATTGAACGCTCTGGTGATCAACACTGCAGAACGGGTCGATAGATCACATTAGACCTCCAGACAGCTCACACAATTGTTGGAAATCGGAAAAGTGAAAAACGTGACAGGAGTTTCAGATACACTCCCCCAAACTATCACTGTACGCTACATAAAAGCTACTGCGGAGTGCAAAGATTGTCATTTATCCAATTTTGCACAAAAGAAAAATGAGCAACGCATTTCTCATCTGGAATTAGATCGAATTTATGAGAAATCGAAAATGAAGCAATCCAGACTGGTGCATAGAGAAAGGCATGGCTTCTCACTTCTTAGCTATAAGCTATAGCCTACAAGCTGCGAAGTTGGAAAATGGAATTTTGCAGCATTGTTCATAACGTTTCGAATTTATACTCAATTTAATTTTCTTGACGAGAAGTGATTGAAGTAGTTTATCTGTATGAGGATAAATTTTCCGAAAATCTTAGTCGGTACCACATAGGTAAACTGGGTTCATTTATTAAACATTATTCTTCAACTCTCGAAAATTTTCGCATTTTTTTAAAATCGGAGATTTTATAGGTGACCATAGTCTTAATTAAGCCTTCGGAAGGTCTGTATTTCGTGCCTATGTTGCGTTTTCTTACTTTTCTCAGACGAGGCTTTGCACGGAACGTCCTCGAATCACCTCTTACTGTGCGTGTGAGAGTTGATCCTATGTGAGAATACACTAGAGCACAATTCCAAGTTTCTCTTCTACATACTCTTTCGGGAATATTTTTGTGATCCTTGTCCATGTCGGCATATGTTGGGTCTTAGGCTACGTCCGCACTAGGCAGCGAAACGCTGCTTCTGTGTTTTACTGCCGGTGCCTGAGTGTTGGTCATACGTGTAATCCTATGGAGCTGTACGCACTACCTGCTGCTTCATACAAGCAGCGCAACGCTGCCTCTACACTAGCAGCGTTCCTACAGAAGAAGCATCGTTGCGCTACTTCTGTTTAGGTGGTATATGCATTTCTATGGAGCTGTCTGCTCCACGCAGTGTTGGAGGAAGGTGTAGCGAGTTGTTCTATCGTAAGTGAAATTTCCCTATACGCCATGAAATATTTACTAAATATTATTTTTCTTGTTGGTTCTTGCGCAACGAGTACGCAATTACCACTTTTTTTCGTCAAAATTTTCATATTTAATGACACTGAAACACAACCGCACACCGTAGTCACAAGCACTCTGAACAAAAGGCAGCGGCAGCGAAACACTGCGAGCAGCATAAACAGCATAATGCAGCTAGCACAGGCAGCGGCAGCAAAGAACAGAAGCAGCGTTTCGCTGCCTAGTGCGGGCTACGTTGACGTAGCCTTATGCTCCCAGGGCTGCTCAGTAATTTTTTGCAGAAGCTTCATATGGCTGCAGTTCCTGCTGTGAAAGTTTGTAAGACTAGGCAAGTTCTTAACTACTTGATCTTCTGTTTTTTTTTGTGGGGTTCCGTCGATGGTGCGGCCTATCCCATGGAACTCTACCTACTGCCGGGGAAGAGGCTGGGGGAGGCTGACACGGAAGAGACCCTTGGCATCTTCGCATTAGTGTTTACTTCTTTTGCCTTCTCTTTTTGTCTTTCGTCTCTTGTAGAAGCTTCGGGCCGGATTTTTCCACTCCTAGTAGCGCAATGAGACGACAGAATGCTGCAAAAATGCAGGGATCAAATATTCACATTATGCGAATAATTTAATAATCGCTACTTGGATTACGCCATCGACATATTTTGTGTCTCTCTCTTGGATCACAGTGATCACTAAAGATGGGGAGGGGCAAATTATGGATATTGCTAACCATGATCAACGCTATTCTTACCGACTCTTACCCTTAGAACAATTTTGCTGCTCAACAGGTTGCTTCAACTGTGGAGAGCAAGGGCACAACAAAGCTGATTGCCCCAACCCTCCCAAGGACAACACGGGCGAGCTGGGCCCTGACGGCAAGCCCAGACCGCCGCTCTACGTACCTGAGCACATTGCTGACGAGCAGCTCTTTTCTGAGGGTGTTAATCCCGGCATCAACTTCGACGCCTACCACAATATCCCAGTCTCGGTGAGTTATTTTATATTGTGCAGTGCCGATGTTGAGTTGAGCTTAATTTCCTTTAAGGTGTGTTTTGTCTGGTGCGGCTATTGCGGGCGACGCACTGCGTCACACGCAGAGCACTAGTGCAATGTATAGGCCCTACCTATGGGGCTGTTTTGCCTAGAGCGTCCATTGCGTCAGACGCAGGCTCCAAATGGGACGCACGGCTAGCGAGTGAAAATAGACGCAGTCGCTTGCGTTTATTCGAGGTGTGAGGGTGTGAGCTATCATGCCGCCTTTGTTTTCTATGGAAGAAGATTTGTGGAGTAAGTTGCTCACCATCCTTCATTGTGGTAGCTGAGCTGTCTCATCCCCAATATAAAATTGAAGGGTCAAAGACGTCTAGATGGAAATAGCTGGAAAAGTTGGAAAATCAGGTGAGTAAGATCGTTGCTCATAACATAACATAACATTTTGCTCATAACTTGAGTACCTATTTTTGATAAAGATTATAGCTCTATATTCCGACACCCCTATGTTCCGACACCTAACCTAACATAGGGGTGTCGGAACATAGAGCAGTCACCTTGATGGAAATAGCTCAAGTACTCAATTATGACAAATCTTCGCATAAAGCTCATTTTGTTTTTGCTCAGAAGGGATGTCAATTACCTTCTCAATAGATTATTATACATTTAAATTAGATTGCTTCGAATGGAATGCTTGTTTCTATATTTCTAATGTTTATTGAAAACTAAGGTATTATTGCAGATTAGCCTAAGAACATTGAAAAAAGTTTTTTTTTAATCCACTTATTTTTCGATGCTGATTACAAATCTAAAGTTTGTTTTTGTCGGTCGGGATTAGAAATGAGCATTGTGTACCATTTTCACCACATAAAAAATGCTTTAGATAAGCACAGGAAATTTAAATGATATAGTCTAAATGTCACATGCCATTCTGACGTTACACTGGCTCACGCCACTTGATGCTTTCCAAGCAAGAGACGCACAGACACTGACGCTACGAAGCAAAATGGTCCACCCGCGTCTGACGGAGAGCGTTCAGACGCTACAGCCGCACAAGGCAAAACGCACCTTTAAACTGTCCGTATTGAATTTTTTAAGCCCTTTTACGTTTCGGTTGTGACACTTTCAAGGTGGGTTCACCCGACAAACAAAAGCTAAGACTAGTCAGAACGCGCAGAAATTTCCGTCAAAAATTTTGAAATGTTCATTCCAGGTATTGGTGCCCACAGGGGTATATTGTAGCGAGCCCCCTCCCTGCCACAATATATTTGGGCCTCACGCACCCAAGGGTCCAGAGTGCCTTTTCCGCAGGCGATGTAGCAACTGGCCACAGTTCCTGCTGAAAAGGTTCGTTTTGTAGAGTTAGTCAGGTTCTTTATATTTCCCTTTCTGTTACGCGAGGTGAACCGCCGAATTGTGGTAAGCGACCTATCCAATGGAACTCCTGCCTGCTACCGTTTGGGGGGGGGGAGGGTGGGGGATGGCCACGGAAGGGATCCCCTCACGGGTGTTCGCTTTCGTCTTCTCTTTTCGTTTTTCGTCTCCATCCCTGCGCCGCACAGCTCAGCGATTTAGTTCGGCCGAGGCTTGTGGAGTTGATGCTCGCGCCTTACTTCCTGCCAGACATGATGCACCTGGTCAAAATTGTTTTAAACAGAACTCATTGTGACTCAATTTCTAAAATATGTAATACGAAATTGGATCGTTGTTATATAGTCTTCGTATCTAATACGGCGTGTAAGGCCGCAATATAATAATAGCTATAATAATCCAGGTATTGGTTTGATGGTAACGTGCCTGAGAGCTCCGTTCAAGATATAGCTCGTCGTTTTTATAGATTCAACAGAATTGACTACTTCGCAGTTACATATCAAATGGAAGCGTGAAAGAAGTATTACAAGAATATTATGCCGGCGCGACTTCGATAGCAAGCTTAGCCCCGACTTTTAATATATTAGTTTTATATTAATACAATGGGATTTTTTATTGGTCATTGAGTTCTGCGCCATTGAACCAATTTTCACGAATACAACATTCTTCACCCTTTACATTCTGCCGTTGTGACTCGTCGAACATCTGTTCGCTAATCGAAATGCTCTTTTAACTCTTATAATACATGTGTGAATTTGAGGCTCAATCTGAAAATATTTTACTTGGATGGCGATTTTAGTTTCGCAAATGTTCGCATTGTAGGTAATGAATAAGATCGATGTGTTGCTCATTCGCTGTTAACACAATCTCGATGCCATGGTGAGGAAATTCTCATTCTTGTGCTCTGGTCATGATACAATTCTCCCGAAACCGACGGTCACTCTTTTTACAGTAAGCGGGGTTATTGAAGTTTGGGAATGACGTTGAATATCTTCATAAGGATGGGCTAGAAACGAGGATTAATTTGAGTTGACCCTGGGTAATATATTTATTGAAATTAGCTAGCGGTACTGCATTTTCGACTTGTGCACAATACCTTGTGTGCAGTTCTTCAACGTCGCTTCGTCTATACCTGGGAGCTTTACATCAGCACTGTTTCTCCTGAAAAAGTGGCAGTGTCTGTAACGTATTACGTTGATGCTGAAATAAATTTGAGAAGTTCACTGTCCAGGAACATTGGTGCTCGCTGCCTCGCGCAATTTATTCCTAGAGAAGACCAGGCCTTAAGGGCCGGTACTGTACGACAGCTGGCATCACAACCTTACGACGACTGGCGGCTGTCACGCAGGAATTGCATGTATCTCTCAACGTGACCCATACAGCCCCGGATCTCACAGCGTTGCATTACATCGTGTTTTTTTTATAGTTGTACATTTGGAAATTTGCGCATGATTTGCCCTGTGTAATTGGGCCTTAGCAATGGTCATCTTTGCCCGTCGTATGTCTTGAGTCATATTCTTCGTGTTTCTGATTACCTTTTGGTTTCCACATGGTATCTTATCTCCTTTTTTCGTGTCTTGGTTGTTTCTTTTTTTTTTTTTACTTCCCTCTGGTTTTTCACTATTGTAAAGGGAGGACCTCTTACACGTGAAATCATGTTTGGCTTTGCTCCGATTGACTCTGTATTGCCGTATCAAAAGTTCTCCAACCGTGGCATTAACCCCCCCCCCCCCTTAGGGAGAATAGCATGGGCCATAGGTTTAGGTTAGCTTACGTTCGCCAATCCTATGTTATCGGGCCTGGCAGAGTTTGAGTTAAAGCTTAGGGCAGGACCCAGGCGAGTGCGTTCGTGCATACGTATAGTGCCTTACCTTTCTGAAATTACCAGATACTGCCAGTCTACAGACCATTTTCCATCGAAATGAGAAGTTTATTTAGATAAAAAAAAAAAAAACGTACAATGGGCATTACAGGTTCTAAAATTATATATTGCTGTCGTAAGTGTCGTCTCGACAAGGTGATGAATTTTGTGCATTAGGCTTGTTTTTATTGGTATTTTTGCTTAGGGCTGTCTTTCTTTTGTTGGAAGTGCTGTAGTGTCAATGTTGTCATGGCTACAGCAAGCGTTTTGGTGCCAACTGGTTGTTGAGTACACTGTACCACCCAGGAAGTTCAGTTACTCTCTAAGCGTAGCGGTTTCAGCATGGAGGAGTGCCGTATGCAGAACGTTGAAAATTTGGAGGAAAGTGTTTGGTGTAGCAATGGAACGGCTAATAAATGTGGAGTGCCGAAGTAGCATTCACCAGATCTTTCGTTGCCAGATAGTGTTGAAGAAATTTTACTCTTCAGGCTTAATTGAATGAGAAGCCAATGTATATTAGCTTAATTTCGTAATAAATTTTCATTCGGCTATTGTAATTGCAAAAACGACCACAGAATCTGCCAACAATTGCAGCTTTCTTCGCAATTGGCAGAATTCATTGCTCTCTGTGCACGAACGATTATGACACAAAACGAACAGTTTCGAAGTCTGATAAATCTCCTTGTTTTGGCTACTGACTCTTCAGTTAGTTCCTTCAGTGACACTGGGTAGAATATCATTTTATATTTCCGCAATAGAAATAAATTCCAATCTCATTCTCTCTAATTATCGTGACGACACCTGCGACAGCAATATATAACCAAATAACTTATAGTGTTGTATGCTTTTCGTCTAAATAAACTAGTTTCGATAAAGAATGATCCCTAGACTGGCGATATGTGGCAATTTTAAAGAGGGAGGCGCAGGGATATGAGGCAGAATAACGGGTAAGGGTATCCTTTCAGTACTTTAAAAGTTTGCTCGAACGCACTCGCATGGGTGCGCCACCTCACAGTACAGAAACCTCTCTCCTCCGCTCTTCAATTAGTGACGGAGTCACTGAGAGGCTGTCGCTGACTCACTGTAGTACTTGTAACTCAGTGATTGGCTAATTCCTTATGACACTGCGTCATTAAAACGTCACAAATTTCATTACGTCAGTAGCACCTATAATGTAATTCCTTTTCTTCTACTGTGGCCACCTAGCTGTTGACTCGAACGCGGTCTGGAAACCCCAGGGGACTCGGTTGGTTATTTGAGCCATTAGCTAGGCCTTCGGGACGTGTCTTTCGTGCCCACTTTGCGTCTCTCCGATTTCATATTCCTACTTGCTCATGCCTTATTCCGTTCTTCCTCTTCTTTCTCAACTTGCTCTTCTCATGCGCGTTGATCCTGTGTGGGAACACTTTCGTGCATGGGTTTTCAGTTTCTAGCGGCATACTAGATGTCCCTTGCTCTTTCCTCTGTGATATCGTTCCGCTCGGAAACGGAGGCTTTAACCTTGCTGACTATAAACCAGGGCATCATTACCTGGCTGATCTTGTGTGGAACGATAAGGCAGAAAATTACTCGAGGGTATAAAGAATTACTGCATTTAACACCGGCTTATTATACAGGGTGTTGCAAAATTCTTAGCACAAATTTCGTATATTACAGATTATAAATGTAAACGTTTTTTCATCAATAAATTAAATACGAAACTTTTTTATTTTTAGATATTGGGGGCTTAAAAAATTTTAAAACTACGCTACAACAGTACGACGGTGAATTCGCAACAGACAGGAACAAGCGCAACTGGGAGAATTAGAATTGGCAAATTTAAGTAGGATTGAATACTTACTTAATGTTTTTTTTTTTTTAGTTTTAGCTTCTCAAAACTTTGTAGTCACAAATTTGTAACTATTATTCATACACTGAGGAAATTTCTAGAACATTCCAGTTAACGCTAGCGCGCTTCAGTTAAAAAAATATCGGCGCTTCATTTTGTCAGTGCGTCGTGGCACTAGACCGTAAGATGCATCGCCTTACAAATACTGAAACGACTCTCATGCATTTCACTTATGGTTCTGCTGATCATATTGCAAGATTTGCCGCAAGAATGTACCAGGAACGGTACCCTAATCTTCAGGTTCCTTATCATCAATTATTCTCTTCTTTCCACCGAAGATTGTGTGAGAATGGAAATTTCAGTGCAAACCGAGTGGCTGCTGGTCACCCAAGACAGTTTGATGTGGGTGAAGATGTTGGGAACATTTCCATCGTAACCCACCTACGAGCACCTGTGCCGCAGCAACATCTATAAAATTCAAGATCATACTGCAGTGTGACGTGTATTAACCGTAATTTTTCTCACCTCTCGCTCACTTGACACCGTATAGGACTTAGCCCAGGGGATCATACTGCCTTTAACTCTTGATACCTGCTTCACAAGTGTAAATCGTTACAGTTTC
>LQNS02277998.1:12184147-12199476 GCA_001587735.2 Parhyale hawaiensis
ACTCCTCTACCAGTGGACACTTCCAAATTGGCTGTATGTCAGTTTCATTTTGAGATATAGGCTCTATAATGAAAAAAAAAACGCCCGCGGCGAATTCACCCCGCGGCGAAAACACCCCGTCTTACCCTACAGGATTGAAGTAGATGTTCCTTGGGCTAATAGTTTTTGCCTTTGCAACCCTTGGACCCAGTGCTTAAAATTGCTGTGAAGAGTTACTATGTTTTGAGGCTCGTTTTTCTTTTCTTGTAACTAGGCTATACTTGTGAAAAGATCTTACACTAACTTTCCTTATTGTATTTCAGATTTGCCTGCCCTTGTAAGATTGCATCTGAATAAATAAGCCAACATGAGCGATTGGGAAGAAGAGGAAGCAGCAGCAGGAGGCTGTGAAGTTGCGGTGAGTAGTATGGTCATGTGCTCTGATGCCTATTTTATTCATCTTGAATCGGATGTAGTCATACAAATTTTGGCATCATATTGCAGACAGGGATGCTGAGTCTGGGGTATTGTCTTCCTTGAGGGTCCTAGTTGGAAACTGGCTAGAATCAGCAAAAAATGGGTCTTAATTATTGAGAGTCATACCATTGAAATTGGTTGTAGCTATAAGGTAAAAAAAAACCATTTGCTGTCTTTTTAATGAAAGAAAAAGATATAAATGCTTCGGAGTACCTATGTGTAACTTAGGCATATCTAGTCTTTGCAGTAATTGCCATTTACATCCAGCATCTCCTGCCAAAATGTCACCTGGTTTTCAATCCTCTTACGCGGTAAAACTTGTGGGGGGTGGGCTTTGGACGTAAAGACGTCCGTGAGGGTTTGGCGCAAGTCTGCTTCATTGATGGATTTACTAGAGGTGTATCGATAGCTACCACTTTTGCTGCTAATAGATTCTGATTTGGCAGACAACGATACCTAAAACTCGCTGATATTTTTCAAAAAATTGAGTGATAATTAGAGTGAATGCTTACTAAGTGACTGTGAATTGTTTGTTGACTATAAACTATTTTTAAAACACCCATATGTATGAATGTCCTGAGAATGCCCATGTTAATGTCAACTAAAACAGTATGTCAAGGCTTAATAGACTCACTGTGGTGTTTCATGAAATAAGGGAAATAATATATGGGACCGTAGGAATGGCTCACTCTTAGTGAGATAATCTGAATGTAGTCCAATTAGCCTTAATTGTTTTATCTCAACTCTCCGCCCTACAATTCGCCTCTTTGTAATAGGTTTGTCAATAAATGTACTTTGCCGAAAATTCGACTGTGTTGTGTTTAATTGTAACAGGTTTTCTTGTTAAGCTGCTCAAACGTCTCATTTTTTTTTACCTGTTTGGATTGAGTTTGTGATATAACTCACAGTGACATAACTCACGGTGACATTAGCTTGCTTATACGACTTATTTAGGCTTGGATAGACAGACATTGTTGAGTTGGAATGAGCGACGGATGTTTACTCAGACAGGGTGGGCTACGTTTTAAGAGTTGCATTAGGTTAAACTGAGGTAAATTGCAATACTTGGCGTGGGTTGGTTCATTTTTGAAAGTATAGTCTTTAGCAATTCTTTACTTTAGACGAGTCAGTCTATTTTCTTTATTCGTGGTCAGATTGTTTCGAAACTTGCACAGTATACGTAACTATGAATTTAAAGAACATTTTATTCGTGTAAATTTTTCGATTTTCGCAATAGTTTTTAAGTAATGTTGACATTAAACTTTTTTCATTTCTACCTATCACAAGTCTGCTTGACGCGAGTTACTCTTTCAAAACCAATAGGAAACTTGCGTGACGCGTTGGTGTCGGCCAATAAGAAGCGTGTATACTGTATCGCTGTAGAGTGCGGACGTATAGCTTATATTTCTTGTGGTGTTGTGTTCTTATTGGTATATTTTGCAGTACAAACATTTCATTTTCGTCATTTATGGTTCGATTGTTATCAAGCCCGCACAATAGACGTAACATTGAATTTGAAGAAAATTTTATTCGATTTTTCTTGAATTTCACTTTCGTTATGTTCGGTTAGTGTACGTAAGATTAGGGCAGGTTAGGTTATCAAAAACTATTGCGAAAATCAAAAAATATGCATGAATAAAATGTTCTTAAAATTCAATTTTACGTATTGTGTGCGAGTTTCGCAACAATCAGACCGTAAATAACGAAAATAGAGTGGCTCGTCTAAAGGAAAGAATTCCCTAGTCTTTATTCAACCATGGAATTCCGCGGGTCCTGCTAGTAATAAATAATAATAATAATAATGTGTCCACTTACAGGCGAGAAGGTTAATTTGAACCATTTCATTGAAATTCCAGTAAATATGCAGTGCTAGGTTTGTTTGCATGTCCTCATATAAAGCATTAGATGCGAGAAATTTATCTGCTAAACGGCAAAGAGGCCTCTGCCTTGCTAATTTTTGGAATCGAAGCGCTGATCTTTTCTGAGGTATTTCTATCAAGAAGCATAGTTGTTGATTTACTTTCCATTGTCATGAAGAAGGAAAATTTGAGTTTTTATTATACGGTTTGAACTTTGAAGTTCGTCCTCCATTAGTGTTTCTGATCCTGAAGTTCAAGGAGCGTTCATGCCATTTCACATGACTTATTTTGCTTTCTTTTAAGATTGCTGTTACCATTTACTGTCAGCTGTGTGCTTTTTTTTTGGTGACTGTACTTGTCCATTGTTCTCTGCGTATTTCATTGGCACGATATTTGTGGGGAGGCATAAAATTCAACTTTGTATCTCGTAAGTTTCAGTCGTCCTATATTGTGTGGAGTCTCATTCATATGACTACCTCACACGTTGCTGAAGCCATCCCAGGCAGAAACGAGTATACACATTTTTCAGAATTTTTTTTTTTTTAGTCGAGCATCCCCTCATGAAACTGTTCTTTTGAAATCGAAAAATTCTAAATAATTGTTGCCGAAGAGGCTAAGCGTTTGAGACACGTGCTTGTGTTACATCTACTTCCATTTTTCCCCGAATGATTCCTTCTGTTATTTCTCGTCCTTCCTGGTTTGCGTTCCCCCGATCGTATCTGAACCACGTGCACTACTTTTGCACTTGGCAGGTTTTTCTGATGCAGCATACAGAAGGCTCAACTGTGACTAAATAAATGGTCTTTTTCCTCCCTTCCCCTCTTCCGAGATCGCAGCAACCAAGCTGGGTGAATCAGGCTTCTTAATTTATTATTTACAATGGCCATTGGTTGAATCATTAGGTCGTAACTAAAGTTTTGAACGTACTATGACCACATTTATATAAAATGATAGCCGTATTCCCCTGCACCGTAGTTCCATACCAGCATAAATTTGCGAAGGCAGTATGAATTTGCACAGCGTGAAATGCAAATGAATCTTACTGGAATTTGATTGATGCTATGGAGGTTCTAGCTTGCTATTTCATCCCGACTTCATCTCATGGCTGTTTTTGATGACTGACGCAATCGTTTGCACGTTTTTTCAAGCGCTCACTTGAAAAAAAGAACTGCGATGAAACTGCGTCCTTTCAGGAAGGATAGGATGGGCAGTAAGGTTAGGTTAGTCAGGTTCACCCATCCTTTTTAAGTGAGTGGAGTAACGATTGCCAACGAACCCAGTGGATTGTGTTGGTTACCTTGACCATTTGCTACCGTACCGTGGGTCTTAGGCCGGCCATACACTATCCGGTCTACCTGTCAGGTACGCCTGAACAGTCATGCCGGACAGGTGTACCTGATACCGGAGGAGCACACACACACACGCTTCAGGTATACCTGACAAGTCTATCAGTTGAACATGGATTCTCGAAGCGAGGCCTCAGGCTCTACTTCCTGCAATTTCGCTAATAATTTCTTGTAAGCTGCATTTCTCCTGTCTTTGTCGTGGTAATCATCACATTTGATTTTCCATAAACATTGTTCACTTTTGTAGATGTCAATAAATTTAATGACGATTTCACTAATTTTTTTGTTTAGACATTTTAACTATAGCTAGTGTTGTTATGAATAACAGTAAAGTTTCATCTGTAAAAAAATAAAGTTCAGCGTTTAACCAAAATAACTCAAACCTACCACATAAAAGTGATGTTAATAACTGAGACCTGTTCAAGTATGCCGGATGGAACCGCCATACACACATCAGGTTTACTCGCCTGTCCGGTCGAAAGAATTAAATTTTCATACGTTGTCCGGTCGCCTGAAAGCCACCTGACCGGTCAGTTTTTCCGCCATACACTATCAGGTATACCTGTCCGGCATGACTGTTCAGGCGCACCTGTCCGGTATACCGGATAGTGTATGGCCGGCCTTAAAGACTTCTGTCTTTTGTGTTCACTTTTCGATTTCGTACTCCTACGGATTTCATTTTCTCCTGTTCCTCTACTTTCTGACTTGCTGTGCCCATGCGCATTGAACCTGTCTGGGAACACCCTTTTTGCTTGGGTTAAACGTTCATTTTTGCGTACTCGGTGTCCCTTCCTTATCCTCCTTTAGAACAGCTTAGTACTGATTTAGAGAGGACTAGGCTATTTATGAACCTTACCAATAATTTGCGTTGTCAGTTCATGGTGACATAACGACATGAATTTTGGATATGGAGGCCAAGGTTCACGCCGGCATTTCAACAAGGCGCATTCACGACTGTTGAATGCATTTTTGCTTCAAGATATATACGTAACCGACATAAGGTACAGGAAGCAACCATTGAAAAACTGGCGATGGCTTGCCTTACAACCTGATAAATCTGACTTTTATAATCTGCCAAACCGTAAGGACGTGATACTGAAATGCGTGTGTTGCCCGATGATTCAACTGCCCCTACTCAGTGGTTCCCCCAGTCTTCAAGGGTATATTCTGGTGCAACGGCACAGACACCAGGCGTTCGCGCTGACAACTTGATGAAAGAAAGGATGAGAGACTCGGGACGTCATTTCTAAGCTACCGACCCCTCAAGAGCATAGGCATAGGATAGGCCATAGGGTTAGCTTAGTTTAGGTTGGTCAGAACTTCGTCCATCTTGTGCTTTGGGGAGCAGCGTCCCCAGGGTGACCCTGTAGGTTACCTTAGCCATCCGTTAGACATCAGGGACGTCGGTCTTTCGTGCCCCCTTTGCTTCATTCTTATCTCTTACTCCTGTTCTTTCTTCCATCTGTTCTTCCTCTTCTTTCCCGACTTGTTCCCCTACGCGTTGAACGCTGTCTGGAGACACCTTTGTGCATCAGTTCCACGTGTCGATCGTCTTACTTTAATACGTCCTTTCTTTCTGTGATATTGCTTTTGTTGTGGAAACAGAGACTTGAACTTCTGACTCACGAGCTGCTCCTCCTAACAACTTGTTGGACATAAAAATGCATACGTGGCCCCAGCATTAGACAACCTTTCGTGTGGAGATGAAGGCTTAAATTTTTTTTATAATTACTGGTAATTTAGCACAGCTACTATTGCAGAAACTCATTTCCCTCCGCCCTTTTTGGAATGATTCTCATAGTTTTCCCTGTGACGATGTAGCTAATAATTATTTCTTCGGTGCCTGTTTTTAAAATGACCCGCATGCTTTCCGTTGTCACGATGTTATGTGCGTAGCGCAAGATCACGAGTCTGTTACGTGGCCTTCATCAATAACAATAAAAAGTATACTTGGTCTCGACGTAGACAAGCATGTAGCTAAAAATTGTAATTAAGACTAGTTTCTTTTTGCAGGAATGGAACGGAGGAGCCGAAACCAATGGTTACGGTGAGTGTCGAAAGGATGAATTCTCTCGTTGTAATGCGCACGTAAGATCTTGCACCATGAAATAGATGCACATCCTCTGGAATTAGAATAGATTGGCAAGCACAGAAAATGTAACTTGTGAGCAAATCTAAATATAGTAATGGAGTGGAGTATTATATTCGTGTTTGAATGGGCATTGGTGACGCAGTAACGCCAAAATGTCAGCTACAGTAGTCTCAAATTATTGAGACACGGCGTCTAATTTGATTCGCTGTTGCTCTGGAGGTTCATGTGTCACTTCCGCAGTTCTTTCTATTCTGAGATCTGTAAAAAAGGCATTTGGCAGTATTAATTCATGAGCTTGTGATGTGTGTGTTGAATATTTGCTTGCGGCTGGTGACTTATGCGCATTGCAGTTTTTGCTGCTTTTGGGAGTCTGAGAACGTGCTGATTTTTCTGTTTAATCTGACCAGGTATGGTTTTACTTCAGTTGTCAAACCTGAAAAAAAACCCTTCTAGTGAGTGAGCATTCTTGTCGACAACCATCACTCGGCAAGTTTGTTTCCTTGGGGCAGCTATTTTCTCATCTACAAAATTGCTTTTTCCCTACCTTTTTTTTTTTTACTTATGTCTGCACCCTTGCTTTTTAGCCTTTACGTGTTTTTTATGCAGCTTGATGCTGTTAGAAGAGGCTTTTCAGTGGTATGTATAAAAACTTAAGCTAATTGTTGTATAGTGACAATTTTTCAGCAAGACTCTTGAGTTCCATGTCTAGTTGCAATTCTCTTTAGTAAATCCTAAGATCTTCCCAGAGTCTCTTTCAGCGTCTCCATTTCATACAAGTTTAACATCTCAACTATTTTATTTTTCTTGAACGAATAGCATGACTTGGAATGACCAATTGTGATAGTGGGCTTTGAACTTATCGCCTTGTTTGCAGGATGCAAAAGAAGCACATGTGAAATCGCATACATGCAAAATGGATATTTCGGATTGCTAAAATTCTTCCCCCAGTATTCTGGAAATATTCAAGGCAGGATTAGACTAAGCTAGCCAATAGAATCAAATATATCTTACGGCATTGCTAAAAATAGAAAAACATGAATGGTCTACTAAGTGAGAGCTTCGCAGCTCAATGCCCATTCGTTGAGTTCCGGCCTAAGTTTGAAAATGCACAAGGATTCTAAAATGCGGAATTCAGCAGTAGATTGGGGTGCGTCCAAAATAAAGAAGTTATAGCTCTTCAAACGTGATCACCATTGGCACAGTGGTTGCGAATGGAAGATTTTGTCAGTTTTGATGAAATCCGACTACTTTGAAAAAATTCTTCTGTTTTGGACGCACTTCACAAATAATTGGTGAGCAGTGCTCCCAATATACTATCTGAGGGTGAATGAGAACGCAGCAGCTGAGGATGAGAAGCTCACGTGTCCTAGATAGCTAATTACCTCCGCCACGGAGGTTGTTTTCGTCGTGTTTGTCTGTCACCAAGATAACTCAAAAAAATTCTGAACCGATTTGGACGAAATTTACAGGGATTGTTAGGTATGTTAGGAGGAACAGATGATTAACTTTTGGTGAAGATATGTCCATCCGTTTGTTTGTCTGCCTCATTTTTCTCATTGCCATAACTCGGAAAGTTATAGATGGATTTTTATGAAATTAGCATCAGTTGTTAGGTATATAACAAATAGTAAATGACCAAATTTTGGTAATGATCTTTTTGTTCATTCGTCGCTGTTTTTGTCTTCTTGATTTTATGCTTGTTAGCACAATAACTCAGAAGATAATCAATGGATCGTCATGAAATTTATAAGGGTTGTTAGTACTGTAATTGTAGAAGACATAAATGATTACATTTTGGTGCAGATCGGTTTGTTCGTTTGTATGTTTGACTCGTGTTTGTCATAACGTTAGTTAGCAGTATAACTCAAAAAGTTAAGAACGGATCTTCAGGAAAATTGTACAATCTGTTACTACTGACTCCTACTGATCTTTCTTAAATCTGTTCTTACTCTTCTTTCCCGACTTGCTGTTCCCATGCGCGTTGATCCTGTGTGGGAACACCCTCGTGCATGGGTTCCACGTATCTATCGTCACACTGTGTCCCTTGCTTCTTCCTCTGTTAGATCGCCGTTGCTGTGGAGACGGAGACTTGAAACTACTCAATATAATAATATGTAATCTGTTATTACTGTCAAGAGACACCAATGATTAGATTTTGGAGTTTATACAAAGAAAATTATGGTTTCAGAGCCAATTTGAAATTTTTGTTACCGTTGCCTCGCTTGGCGGGAGGTATGCGCTCTCAGAGTGCTCTAGTTCAGGTTTTTTAATGGTGGCCTTGGCTTTATTGCTGTTAATTTTGAACAAACAGCTCTTATAATCTTGACATTTCAGATTTCTATACACGGAGAATAAATTTTTAGTGGTTCAAAACCTCCGCTGTATTATTGCTTGTGGTGTAATTGCACCTTACTATCCTCAGAATAAATTGCCAGTGAATCAGCTTCTGACAAAAAAAAAAACTGCTTGCAAGTCTGTGTGAGGATTGTTGCTTCAAATTCTCACTTACTACTGTCATGTTCTCTAATTTTTTAGGCTCCGGGAGTCGAGGGCGTGGCGGTTTTGGTGGTGGTGGCAGAGGCCGAGGACGAGGTGGTCGAGGAGGCTCGACCGGTTGCAGGAAGGTGAGATAACTACCCGTCATGTTATTGTCTATCTTGGTTGATTTGCATAGCCAATTACAGCTGATACCTCAGCTCATCCATCTTGTTGGGCTCTATTTAATTTGGTCCGTCCTTGAATTTAGAGAATCACATACGTGAACACACGGCCTAGTTAGCACTGGTTAGGCCTTAGGATTATCTTTGCATACCCACTTGGTTTCATTTCATTTTTTGACTCTTGCAGGTTCGCTTATCTTATGTTATGGGGAGCAGCGTCCCCAGGGGGACCCTGTAGGTTAGTTACCTTGACCATTACGTAGGGCCTAAGGCCTTTGGGGCGTCTCTTTCGTGCCCACTTTGCTTCCTGCTCATATCCTCAGCGGCGTACTCAGGATTTTTCAGCGGGGAGTAGGGGGGGGACTGACAAGAGTCGATCGTACCGTTAACCAGACACAACAATTGCGCTTTCATGATGGCTATATAATAAAATAATGAATTGCTATTATTTGTTTAATGCATGCCTGCATGCTAATATAATGATAGAACAAAATGGAAAAATCCAATTAAATTTTATGGCATGATACAACTGACAATGAAAGGAAATCCTATCTCATCAAAATGTATATATATATATATATATACAAAAGTTACATTTGTATGCTGTATTATATAATGCAGTGCGTTATTATGTAGGTATTGAAGTGACATACAAAACATTAAAAGAAATCGCTGACGTTCTAACCAACAATAATTCACCTTACTTTTTTTTTTTTTTTTAAATAACACAAATGATTCCACTTGTACTGCATAAACATCATACAAAACAAACAAGTTGAAACAATATCATACTAGATAGGCCAGTGATGCTAAACATACGTGCCGAATCGCAATTAAAAAAATTTTTAATGATTTTTTGTTCATTTGTCATTTTGCTCTCGTTTAAACTTAGAAGTAATAAAGTCAATATGTGTGGATGTAACTTGTTAAGAAATCTTAGCACATGCCTACACAAACATAAACCTGCGATTTGCTTTCGAGAATTCGTAGATTACGTCCTCTACATTGATCTTCTTTTCGTTATAGATAGCCATAAGCATTAGCCCTTCCAATCGTTCTTCTCCCATAACTGAGCGACTTTCGGTCTTCAGCAGCTTCAATTGTGAGAAGGAGCGCTCCACGCAGCAACTTATTGGGAAAGTAGCGGAAATCTGCAATAGTTTCTTGATATTTGGGTGGTGGTTACATTGTCGATATGCTTCAATGAATGAGTTTGGCGCTGGTTCTGGATTAGACTCATCGGAAGGTTTCCATGCAGTTTCCTAATATATGATTGCTGCAAAGAGCTGTTTGATTTGGCACATCATCAAAATGTGGCTTTGCTGCAGTTGATAATTTCTCCATATCCAATGACTCAATGCGTGACGGAATAATTTGTTTCAGTATCGACGCTGGATGGTCTTGAGGAAACCTATTATTTAATTCAGCTACTAAAAAGTCAACAAAAAGATGAAAAAAAAGGTTACTTTGTAGTGATCGTAAGCTGATGTAGTTTCTATGTTTGAACGATGCTTCTGTTTTCCAGTAATTCTAGGTCTCTCGACGTTTATTTCAAGAGTGTTCGCAATTTCTTCTTTTAAATCATAGCATTTGGGCAAAAGGGTACTTGCCAATGTTGCATACAAGTAGTGCAAATTGAAGTTTGAACATCCACACACATTTAGCACTACATTATTTGTACGCAACATTGGCATCCACAATTTTGCCCAGCGAGTGTTTTTTAGCTAGTGCATCTCCATAGGTGCATGCGTCCCCATTGGGGGTTTTGCCCTCTGTATGGTATGCGCTGTCATTAGAATACTATTATCTATTTTCGGTATCGCGGTCTGTGTTACAGTGCTGCGGAAGATCTGTACAGAGTCTGCGAGTGAACTATACAAAGATGAAACTATAGCATTAGATTTACCGCAAGCTGTCGCGATCTCCAAAAAATAAACCGACTGGCCTCGTAGACAGCTTTGGTGTGTGTGGCCTAGTTGTTTCTGCCCTGAATATGAAATTTTTCCCCCATTCACTCCGGAATATAGTTCGGTTCGCCCGTCCTATGTTATGGGGCGCGGCGACCCCAGGTGCTCGTGTAGGTTAGCTTAGCCATTAGCTAGGCATTCGAGACGTCTATCTTTCGTGCCCACTTGGCTTCCTTCCATTTTCATACTCCTCGTTGCTCATTCTTTATTCTGTTCTTTCTTTTTCTGCCTGACGTGCTGTTCCCATGTGCGTTAATTCTATGTGGAAACACCTTCGTGCTTGGGTTCCCCTTATTTCTATCGTTATACTGTATGTCCCTTGCTTCTTCCTCTGTTAGATCGCCATTGTTGTGGACAGGGTTGGCTGGTGTAAACCAACCAGAAAAACCACGTTTTTTGTTTATATTCACCTTTTTTTGTTTTTATTCATAAACATTGCAAAATGCAGTTTTACCTCTAGAAAGTATCAAATTTTGGTCATGCAACTGAAAGGATGAGTTAATGAGTTTCTTTTCAGGCATCCGTTTTGAGTGTTACGACAGTTAGGGTCAACTATTTCTTATGTTTATTAAAAACCTATAACTTGGTGAATTTTGGGTTATTTGCTTTCAGAGATGCATGTCTAAACATATTCTGGTAGCTAGAAGCTACTGAAAATTAGATGCGCAGCAGTTATATAGTTGCTATTAGATAGCTAGTGAGCTCATGAAAAGCTTTTAAGCATTTAGCTATTGCACTTTCTTTGGTTTATTATTCTACTCTTAATTGGCTAGTAGGTAGCTGTTTCTATCAATATATCTTTGTAATTTGAAGAGTTTTCAAGCTTTTCAAAGGGTTTTACGCTGCAGTTTTAAATCATAGCATTTGTGCAGTTTGCACATTAAATTTTTAGCCATAGCAAATACAGGTACTCTTCTAAATGCTCATTCGTAACCCCTTTATCTTAAAATCATTCTTCTACAATGGGAAGTTGAAGTGGAGTGTCTAAGATTGTTGATGATTAGCTAGCTATCTGTGTCTACACAGCAGAAAACCTTTTAAATGTTGGATAAAATTTCTAAAACACTGGAAAAAGCGGCAAAACATTCAGAAAACTAAATAAATAGAAAACATGGGTGTATTTGGTTTTAACAAAAAAACATGGCTTTTGGATTAACAACAAAAAAAATAATAAAAAATGGTTTTTACCAACCTTATTTGCAGAGACAGAATCTTATACTTTTAAATATAATGACTCCGGAATATTTTCTTTTCCAGTGTGGCGAGGAAGGCCATAGAGCGTTCGAGTGCACTTCTGGAGGTGGTGGCGGCGGCAACAGAGGTAAGAAAGCTGTGGTGAAAATTGGCTCTATTGTTTGTCCACGAGGACCATAGGGTTAGGTTACTTCAGGCTCCCCCATCCTATGGTAGGGGTAGCAGCGCCCCCCGGGGGCCCTGTAGGCTGCCTAAGCCATTAGCTTGCCCTTCGGGACGTCTGTCTTTCATATCCACTTTGCGTTCTTCCCATCTCGTACTCCCACTGATCTTTCTTCCATCTGTTCTTCTTTCTCGACTTGATGTTCCCATGCGCGTTGATCATGTGTGGGAACACCTTCGTGCATAGGCTCCCATTTTCTGCAGTCATAGTGTCTGTCCCTTATTTTCCCCTCTCATCGCAGTTGTGGAAACTGAGGCTTGAAGTATCAAGTATGATAATGATAGTAATTTGTTCACAATAAAAAGAAGCTAATGGTGTGGGTCTTAGTAGTGTATATATAGCTTATCTAAAATTCAGATAGGTCTATCATTAAGTTAGGCACCTATTTCAACTGAACTAACCTAACCTTTCCTCATTAATCAAACCTGTTCTACGTAACTCTTGGTGTGAAGTAGTTAGTACACCACATACTATGCCTGGAATGGTAATCTGTAGAAGCCTGTCTAACCGTGATACCGCTCTTGTCTCCACAAACATTTATTCATTTATTTTCTTTACTAGCTTTGCGGATTGTAAAATGAGCTGAGCCCTACTAGGATAGGTGTGCTTCACTAACATTGATGCTGCGTCGGAGCACTTTCGTGCATGGATTCTTTCCACGGTTCTATTGCCGTACTTACTACCTTCTCCCTCTGCGAAATCGCCTTTGTAGTGGAACTGGGCATCAAGTTGCTCAATGATCCATAGCTTCCCTGGGTAGACATCACTCAAACGTCTAGCTATGTTGGTTAGTGCCTTTTATCCTCACATGCTCACAGGAACTCGCTGTATTCTACTGTTGGTACACCAATACATGCGGAGTGTTCTTCCATGCTCTGCGGGTGTGGGTGGAAAGCCAATATGGGACGCTTTCTTTTAGGAACTAATATCCATAGCCAAACACTTTTTCTAAAGAATCCGAAGTTCACGAAATTGGGCCTAGTTTGTCGAGAACAGCAGTTGGAGTTTGTAAGCATCGTATAAAGCATGGCTGCCCTCAAGAGGCATATTGTGGGGGTCCTTTCCCTGGCACAAAATGTTTGGGCATCACGCACCCAAGGATCCCGACTACCTTCTCCGCAGGGGATGTAGCATCTGACCGCAGTTCCTGCTAAGAAAGTTCGTTTTGTAGAGTTAGATAGGTTCTCTATATTTCCCCTTCTGTTCCGCGAGGTGGGCCGCCGAATGGTGGTAAGCGACCCATCCCATTGGACTCATATCTTCTCCCGTGTGGGCAGCCACGGAAGGGACCCTCCGTACGAGTGTTCGCTTTCTTCTGTCTTCTCAATTCGTTTTTCGTCTCTTTCGGTGCGCCGCACGGCTGAGCGATTTCATTCGACCGAGCCGTGTGGAGTTGGGAGATACTCGCGCCATATTTCCTGCCAGACATGGTGCACCTGGTCAAGATTGTTCTAATACAACTCAATTGAGTTCGACTAAATTTCTAAATTATATAATACAAAATTGGATCACTGTTATATAGTCTTTGTTTCTAATACGGCGGGAAAGCTCACAATATAATATAAAACATGGCTGAACTACATAACAGGTTAACTCGCAGGTAGCGTGTTAAGCCTCGTCCACCCCTTCTCAGCTGTGACGTCAGGGGGAGAGATGTATAGCAAACAGTGTTAATAAGTTCATACCTGTTACTTGCTATGTAAATGTGGTGAGCGTGGGCTTTCATGGAGAAAAAGTATGGAAATCATTTCTGTACTATCGCAGGTTTTCAGTGTGCGATGTAGAAATCCGTTTGCTAGAAATAAGGTAATGAAATGTAAACAAATAAGTTGAAAGTGTAAGAAATCAATTACAACAACAAAGCTATGGCTACAGAAGTATCGACGTGGCCTATTTTATCATATGTCATGTACTAGTGCACTTCGTTATAAAAAAATTAGCTACCGCGGAACAGCATGGCTTACAGGAAAAAACTACAGCTGCATACGTATTATCGGTGGTTTTGAACACCCTAGAAGTAATTGTAAGTCCAAATTGATGATCTTTTCTAGGGAAATTTGTATTTAAAAGAGCTTTTCTGATCAAAATACAGTATTATAAATTGTCAAATGTAGGAGCGGTTTTTTGCTAGTTAAGCTTCATGTATCAGTCGTCCAATGGCAGTCTTTTTGAAGTAATTAAACAGCCTCCCCGTCGGCATACCATTTTCTTTCGAGTTTCCCCAAGAGAACCGTAATTATTATGGCAACTTGGCTAGACAAGCGTTGAAAGTCCAATAGGAAAAATTTTGTTTCAAGGTTTCATGAATTTTGTTTCAAGGTTTCATGAATTTTGTTTCAAGGTTTCATGAATTTTGTTTCAAGGTTTCATGAATTTTGTTTCAAGTTTCATGAATTTTCAAGTGAAATTAGTACGATTTGGTTGCTGAGAAAAGTTTGAAGGGAAACTGGATTACTCATACTTACTGTATAGTAGTTTTATCATTTTGCTGGGGCAAAAAATGTTTGAACCACAGTAGATGTTACTGGCGAGAGCGAAAATTTAGTATGCTATATTGCTGCCAAAACCCACTTTTTTCGCTACTCCTGAGCTTTAGGAAAATTTAGAAGGCTAACCAAGTTCTTTTTTCTGTGTTCGAAATAGCCTATCATCAAATACACTGGTCTGCATAATTTTTGAGGTTCAGGGTTTGTCATGTGTTTCTATATCGCTACTGCATTCTGAATTCAGAAATGTAAGCAATTTTGCCCTGTCAGGTTTTCATTCCATTTCAAATCTAAGAGCATAAATTATTGGAAATACGTGTTTTCTGATTTTTTTATGCATACTAACTTTAAACTTTTGTAAATAAATTAATAAAAGGGATTTCAGAAAGCGTGCATAAGTATTTTATATTTTCTTAAAACTTAGTTATGCGTACAGAACTGGCTTGGGTTGTTGTGACGCTCTGTTGTCGGTGTCACACCATTTACAGTCTGCGCTGGACTGTAGGTCTGAGGCACGCCTTCAGCCCTGCGTTTGACAGGGATAACCATAGTGGTCTATTGTACAAGCTGGAGTCCTTTGGTGTGGGTGGTAGGGTTCTGTCAATCATTCGCGATTTTGTCTCTGTGCGAACGCAGAGAGTGCCGGTTGACGGCGTCTTGAGTGGCTCAGTTGCGGTGGTGTCTGGTGTCCCTCAGGGCAGTGTGCTTGGCCCGCTGTTGTTGGTTCTCTATACTAGTGACATGTTTTCTTCGCTTGAAAACACGATCAACTATGCCGACGATTCAACTTGGATAGCTGTTATACCTATTCCTCGCCTGCGTGATGCTGTCGCTCAGTCTCTGAAAAGGACTTGTCGCGCATTAGTGCATGGTGTTCGGCTTGGAGTATGAAGCTGAATGCCAGTAAGACCAAATCGAAGATTGTCAGTCGGTCTCGGACACTTTTACTGCAGCATCCCCAACTAGAGATTGGTGACACTTTGCTTCAGGAGTCTAGCTCATTGGAGATTCTAGGTGTCGTCTTTGATGGGAAGCTCACTTTTGAG
>LQNS02277998.1:12210874-12243277 GCA_001587735.2 Parhyale hawaiensis
ACTACCTGCTGCTTCATACAAGCAGCGAAACGCTGCCTCTACACGAGCAGCGTTCCTACAGAAACAGAAGCAGCGTTGCGCTGCTTCTGTTTAGGTGGTATATGCATTTCTATGGAGCTGTCTGCACTACGCAGTGTTGGAGGAAGGTGTAGCGAGTTGTTCTATCGTAAGTGAAATTTCCCTGTACGCCATGAAATATTTATATGCTAAATATTTTTTTCTTGTTGGTTCTTGCGCAACGAGTACGCGAAACAGTGCGAGCAGCATAAACAGCCTAATGCAGATAGCACAGGCAGCGGCAGCAAAGAACAGAAGCAACGTTTCGCTGCTTGTGCGGACGTAGCCTTATGCTCCCAGGGCTGCTCAGTAATTTTTTACAGAAGCTTCATATGCTGCAGTTCCTGCTGTGAAATAGTTTGTAAGACTAGGTAAGTTCTTACTAGGTACTTAGTCTTCTGGTTTTTTTTTTTTGTGGGGTTCCGTCAATGGTGCGGCCTATCCCAAGGAACTCTTACCTACTGCCGGGGAAGAGGCTGGGTGAGGCTGACACGGAAGAGACTCTTGGCATCTTCGCATTAGTGTTTACTTCTGTTGCCTTCTCTTTTTGTCTTTCGTCTGTTGTAGAAGCTTCGTGCTGGATTTTTCCACTCCTAGTAGCGCAGTGAATGCTGCAAAAATGCAGAGATCAAATATTCACATGATGCGAATAATTTAATAATCGCTACTTGGATTACGCCATCGACATGTCTTGTCTCTTTTTGGATCACAGTGATCGCTGATGATGATGAGGGGCAAATTAGGGATATTGCTAATAATGGCTTAACCATGATCAACGCTATTCTTACCGACTCTTACCCTTAGACCAATTTTGCTGCTCAACAGGTTGCTTCAACTGTGGAGAGCAAGGGCACAACAAAGCTGATTGCCCCAACCCTCCCAAGGACAACACGGGCGAGCTGGGTCCTGACGGCAAGCCCAGACCGCCGCTCTACGTACCTGAGCACATTGCTGATGAGCAGCTCTTTTCTGAGGGTGTTAATCCCGGCATCAACTTCGACGCCTACCACAACATCCCAGTCTCGGTGAGTTATTTTATATTGTGCAGTGCCGATGTGGAGCTTAATCTCCTTTAAGGTGTGTTTTGTCTGCTGCGGCTGTTGCGGGTGACGCACTGCGTCACACGCAGAGTACTAATGCAATGTATACCTATGGGGCTGTTTTGCCTAGAGCGTCCATTGCGTCAGACGCAGGCTCCAAATGGGACGCACGGCTAGAGTGAAAGTAGTCGTAGTCGCTTGCGCTTATTCGAGGTGTGAGGGTGGGAGCTATCATGCCGCCTTTGTTTTCTATGGAAGAAGATTTGTGGAGTAAGTTGCTAACCATCCTTCATTGTGGCAGCTGTCTCATCCCCAATATAAAATTTAAGGGTCAAAGACGTCTAGATGGAAATAGCTGGAAAAGTTGGAAAATCAGGCGAGTTAGATCGTTGCTCATAACATAACATTTTGCTCGTAACACGAGTACCTATTCTTAATGAAAATAGCTCAAGCACTCAATGATGACAAATCTTCGCAGAAAGCTCATTTTGTTTTTATTTAGAAGGGATGTCAATTACCTTCTCGATAGATTATTATACGTTTAAATTAGTTTGTTTCGAATGGAATGCTTGTTTCTATATTTCTCATGTTTATTGAAAACGATGGTATTATTGCCGCGATGGTTTTATTGCAGATTAGCCTAAGAACATAAAAAAAACTTTTTAATCCACTTATTTTTCGATGCTGATTACAAACCTAAAGTTGGTTTTTGTCGGTCGGGATTAGAATTGAGCATTGTGTACCATTTTCATCTCATGAATACTTTAGATAAGCACAGGAAATTTATATGATATAAATGTCACAAGTCATTCTGACGTTACACTGGCTCACGCCACTTGATGCTTTCCAAGCCAGAGACGCATAGACACTGACGCTACGAAGCAAAATGGTCCACCCGCGTTTGACGGAGAGCGTTCAGACGCACAGCGTCAGATGCTACAGCCGCACAAGGCAAAACACACCTTTAAACTATCCGTATTGAATCTTTTAAACCCTTTTGCGTTTCGGTTGTCACAGTTTCAAGGTGGGTTCACCCGACAAACAGAAGCTTAGACTAGTCAGAACGCGCAGAAATTTCCTCCAAAAATTTTGAAATGTTCATTCCAGGCATTGGTGCCCACACTGGTAGCTATATTGTAGCGGGCCCCCTCCCTGCCACAATATATTTGGGCCTCACGCACCCAAGGGTCCCGAGTGCCTTCTCCGCAGGCGATGTAGCAACTGGCCAGAGTTCCTGCTGAAAAGTTTCGTTTTGTAGAGTTGGGCAGGTTTTCTATATTTCTTCTCTGTTACGCGAGGTGAACCGCCGAATTGTGGTAAGCGACCCTTCCAATGGAACTCCTACCTGCTACCGTGTGGGCGGGGGGGGGGAGAGAGAGTCACGGAAGGGATCCTCGCACGGGTGTTCGCTTTCTTTTGTGTTCTTCTCTTTTCGTTTTTCGTCTCCATCCCTGCGCCGCACAGCTCAGCGATTTCGTTCGGCCGAGGCCTGTGGAGCTGGAGATGCTCGCGCCTTATTTCCTGCCAGACATGGTGCACCTGGTCAAGATTGTTCTAAACAGAACTCATTTGAGTTCGACTCAACTTCTAAAATGTATAATACAAAATTGGATCGTTGTTATATAGTCTTCGTATCTAATACGGCGCGTAAGGCCGCAATATTATAATAGCTATAATAATAATCCAGGTATTTGTTTGATGGTAACGTGCCTGAGAGCTCCGTTCAAGATATAGAACGTCGTTTTTACAGATCCAACAAAATTGACTACTTCGCAGTTATCTATCAAATGGAAGCATGAAAGAAATATTTCAAGAATATTATGCCGGCGCGACTTCGGTAGCAAGCTTAGCTCCGACTTTTAATATATTGGTTTTATATTAATACAAAGGGATTTTTTATTGGTCATGAAGTTCTGCGCCGTTGAACCAATTTTCACGAATGCAAAATTCTTCACCCTTTACATTCTGCCGTTGCTGACTCGTCGAACATCTGTTCGCTGATCGAAATTCTCTTTTAACTCTTATAATACTGTCTGAATTTTAGGCTCAATCTGAAAAGATTTTACTTCGATGGCGATTTTTTTTTCGCAAATGTTCGCATTGTAGGTGATGAATAAGATCGATTTGTTAAGTTAACACAATCTTGATGCCATGTTGAGGAAATTCATTCTTGTGCTCTGATCATGATGGAATTCTCCCGAAACCGACGGTCACTCTTTTTACAGTAAGCGGGGATATTGAAGTTCGGGAATGACGTTGAACATCTTCATAAGGATGGGCTAGAAACGAGGATTAATTTAAGTTGACCCTGGGTAATATATTTATTGAAATTAGCTAGCGGTAGTGCATTTTCTACTTGAGCACAATGCCTTGTGTGCAGTTCTTCAACGTCGCTTCGTCTATACCTGGGAGCTTTACATCAGCCCTCTTTCTCCTGAAAAAGTGGCAGTTTCTGTAACGTATTACGTTGATGCTGAAATAAATTTGAGAATTCACTGTACAGGAACATTCGTGCTCGCTGAAACGCGCAATTTATTCCTAGAGAAGACCAGGCCTTAAGGGCCGGTACTGCACGACAGCTGGCATCACAACCTCACGACGACTGACGGCTGTCAACGCAGGAATTGCATGTACTGTAACCTCTCAACATGAGCCCTACAGCCCCGGATCTCACAGCGTTGCATTACATCGTGTTATCCGTAGTTGTACATTTGGAAATTTGCGCATGATTTGCCCTGTGTAATTGGGCCTTAGCAATGGTCATCTTTGCCCATCCTATGTCTTGAGTCATATTCTTCGTGATTCTGATTACCTTTTGGTATCTTAGCTCCTTGTTTCGTGTCTTGGTTGTTTTTTTTTTACTTCCCTCTGGTTGTTCACTATTGGGAAGGGAGGCCCTCTTACACGTGAAATCATGTTTGGCTTCCTCCCGATTGACACTGTATTGCCGTATCAAAAGTTCTCCAGCCGTGGCATTAGCCCCTTCCCTCATAGGGAGCATAGCATGGGCCATAGGGTTAGGTTAGCTTACGTTCGCCCATCCTATGTTATGGGGCCTGGCAGAGTTAGTCAAAAGCTTAGGGCAGGATCTAAGTGAGTGCGTTCGTGCATAAGTATAGTGCCTTACCTATCTGAAAGTGCCAGATACTGCCATTCTACAGACCTTTTTCCATCGAAATGAGAAGTTTATTTAGATAGAAAAAAAAACATACAATGGGTATTACAGGTTCTTAAATTATATATTGCTGTCGTAAGTGTCGTCTAGACAAGTTAATGAATTTTGTGCCTTAGACTTGTTTTCATTGGTATTTTTGCTCAGGGCCCTCTTTCTTTTTTTTTTGAAATGCTGTAGTGTCAATGTTGTCATGGCTACAGCAAGCGTTTTGGTGCCAAGTGCTTGAGCACACTGTGCCACCCAGTAAGTTCAGTTACTCTCTAAGCGTAACGGTTTCAGTATGGAGGAGTGCTGTATACAGAACGTTGAAAATTCGGAGGAAAGTGTTGGGTGTAGCAATGGAACGGCTAATAAATGTAGAGTGCCGAAGCTGCATTCACCAGATCTTTCGTTACCAGATAGTGTTGAAGAAATTTTACTCTTCAGGCTTAATTGAATGGGAAGCCAATGTATATTAGCTTAATTTAGTAATAAATTTTCATTCGGCTATTGTAATTGCAAAAACGACCACAGAAAGTGCCAACAATTGCAGCTTTCTTCTCAATTGACAGAATTCATTGCTCTCTGTGCACGAACGATTATGACACAAAACGAACAGTTTCGAAGTCAGATACATCTCCTTGTTTTGGCTACTGACTCTTCAGTTAGTTCCTTCAGTGACACTGGGTACAATATCATTTTATATTTCCGCAATAGAAATAAATACCAATCTCATTCTCTCTAATTATCGTGACGACACTTGCGACAGCAATATGTAACCAAATAACTTTTAGTGTTGTATGCTGTTCGTCTAAATAAACTCATCGTTTCGATAAAGAATGATCCCTAGACTGGCGATATGTGGCCATTTTAAAGAGGGAGGCGCAGGGATGCGAGGCAGAAAAACTATCAAGGGCATCCTTTCAGTACATTACAAGTTGGTACGAACGCACTCGCATGGGTGCGCCACCTCACAGTACAGATACCTCTCTCCTCCGCTCTTCAATTAGTGACAGTCACTGAGAGGCTGTCGCTGACTCGCTGTAGTACTTACGGTATAACTCAGTGATTTGCTAATTCCTTATGACACAGCGTCATTAAAACGTCACAAATTTCATTACGTCAGTAGCACCTATGAATGTACTTACTTTTCTTCTACTGTGGCCACCTAGCTGTTGACTCGAACGCGGTCTGGAAACCCCAGGGGACTCGGTAGGTTATTTGAGCCAATAGCTAGGCCTTCGGGATGTGTCTTTTGTGCCCACTTTGCATCTCTCCGATTTCATACTCCTACTTGCTCATGCGTTATTCTGTTCTTCCTCTTCTTTCTCAACTTGCTCTTCTCATGCGCGTTGATCCTGTGTGGGAACACCTTCGTGCTTGGGTTTTCAGTTTCTAGCGGCATACTAGATGTCCCTTGCTCTTTCCTCTGTGATATCGTTCCGCCTCGGAAACGGAGGCTTGAACCTTTCTGACTATAACCAGGGCATTGCCTGGCTGATCTCGTGTGGAACAATAAGGCACAAAATTACTCGAGGGTATTAATTACTGCATTTAACACCGGCTTATTATACAAGATGTTGCGAAATTCTTAGTACTTCGTATATTACAGAATATAAATATAAACTTTTTCATCAATAAATAAAATACGAAACTTTTTTTTTAGATATTGGGATCCTAAGAAATTTTAAAACTACGCTACAACAGTACGACGGTGAATTCGCAACAGACAGGAACAAGCGCAACTGGGAGAATTAGAATTAGCAAATTTAAGTAGGATTGAATACTTGATATTTTCTTAGTTTTAGCTTCTCGAAACTTAGTAATCACAAATTTGGAATTATTATTCATACACTAAGGAATTTTCTGGAATATTCCAGTTAACGCTAGCGTACTTCAGTTAAAAAAATATCGGCGCTTCATTTAAAAAAATATCGGCGCTTCATTTTGTCAGTGCGTCGTGGCACCAGACCGTAAGATGCATCGCCTTACAAATACAGCAACGGCTCACATGCATTTCACGTATGGTTCTGCTGATCATAATACAAGAATATACCAGGAACGTACCCTAATCTTCAGATTCCTTATCATCAATTATTCTCTTCTTTCCACCGAAGATTGTGTCAGAATGGAAATTTCAGTGCAAATCGAGTGGCTGCTGGTCACCCAAGACAGTTTGATGTGGGTGAAGATGTTTGGGACATTTCCATCGTAACCCAGTTACGAGCACCTGTGCCGCAGCAACATCTATAAAATTAAAGATCATACTGCAGTGTGACTTGCATTAACCGGAATAATTATCATCCGTATCGCTTCCAGAGTCGAGGATCTATTTCCCACAGATTATGTTCCTCGTGAACGATTCGGCAGTGGGTTTTGAATCATGTTACAAAATCCCCGTTTTGCAGAACATGTGTTCACGGATGAAGCTACCTTCACCTGTTACGGACTTATTAATGTTCATAATTTTCACGAATGACAGAACAACCCTCACGTCGTCTATCAACATCCCACCAGCATCGCTAGGCTGTCGATGATAGGGCTGGCATCGTTCACTATCAGATCATTGGCCCATACATTTTGCCAGAGCGTCTCACTGGGAATGTTGACAGTCTTTCTCGAAGTCCTTCCGGATTTATTGGACAATGTGCCATTGGGTGTTGGTAGAACACTTAGGCTTCAACACGATGGAGCTCCCGCATATTAATGCTCTGAATGCGAGAATTTTTTTCGACCCTCAATTTCCAAATCAATGGATTAGTCGTACCGCAATGGCCGTTTGTCCTGGCCACAAGATCACCTGATCTGTCTACGCTAAATTTTTTCTTGTGGAGTAGCTATATGAAAGAAAAGTTTTATTGACGTCATTTGATGACTCGCCTGTCGAGTCTGAAAAAGACCTTGTCGCCCGAGTAGCAGTTGCTGCTGGAGATGTTGCTGAGATCCACGGAATCTTTGGCAACATACGTAACTCTCTTTCACGAAAGTGTCGTGCTTGTGTCAATGTTCATGGTAGACATTTTATAAATTTTGAACAATTACTCTAATGAGATCCTTGCTAATAAAAACTATCTCTTGTTATTGAGTATTAGAACTACCCTTGTGTGTATTGCTGAGCAGAGTGCTTGTAGGGAACTAATTATCAGCGTTCATTATTTACAGGATTATCTCACAAACTAAGCGTCTTGAGATTTTTTTATTGATGAAAAAGTGTTGATATTAACATTTTCTACTAGTAGCCGAAGTGTAAAGCAAGAGTTTTCCAACACCCTGTATAGGCGTGAAAACGGGTTTTCAAGGGTTCTTTTATTCCTGCTGAAAAAAGCTCTATTAGCGTTTTGCGAGGTAGCATAGGTTGAGAATCAGAGCATTCAGTAGACTATTCTAGTATTTTTCAACGATGTTTACTAGAATTGACGATACGGCGATAATTTCGTCGCACTCGAGATATTTTGAATGAATGACGCAGGAAGGGGCAAGTACTTTAATAGCAGAATATCTGAATACAACAGGGGCGAAGCAAAGTATATTGAATATGCATAATATTTATGGAAGGAGAAGATTTATGCTCGTGTTTGTGTAGTCGGCTGTTTGTTTCACATCTACATCTCTATGAAACTGGTGCTTACAGGTCTCCGGTGAAGGAGAGATTCCGGATCCCATCGATACTTTTGGCGCTAGCGGTCTCCGCGATCTGCTCATTTCCAACATTGAAAGGGCTGGGTATAAAACGCCCACACCCATCCAGCGTGTGTGCATCCCTACCATTATGGCGGGCAGGGACATCATGGGCTGTGCTCAGACTGGATCCGGCAAAACGGTCAGTGGAAACNCTCCGCGATCTGCTCATCTCCAACATTGAAAGGGCTGGGTATAAAACGCCCACACCCATCCAGCGTGTGTGCATCCCTACCATTATGGCGGGCAGGGACATCATGGGCTGTGCTCAGACTGGATCCGGCAAAACGGTCAGTGTAAACAAACTACCGTAGCTGCAGCTCTATTGCTAATACATGAGCTCGTTGGTATTAAGCGGTGAATGACTTGACCATTTCAGGGTGTCTACAAGGTAGTAAAGTAGTAAAATGTAGTAAAAAGTAGTAAATAGTAGTAAAATTTGCTGCTAAGTACGTAGTAAATTTATTTCTATTCACTGAGCATAACCGTGATTTGTATAAGTTTATTTCTGCAGGCTACTATGGGATACATGGTCCTATATTAAGGGGAGTTGACATTTCTCCGGCCCCAGTCATCCATTACTTGTTTGTTATCAGTTGTAGTTTAATTATTTTTCCTGCATCCCAGAAGCTAAGAAGAGGTTAGTAATTCTTATGCTCCTGAAAGAATAAGGATGTGTGTTCATTTTGCCAGGATCTAGTTATTTTAGCATGGTTTCAGATTATTGATACATATTTTGTTTTACAATAAATAGATAGCCATACAATAATATTGTTTATTAAAGGGTGTTACACCCCATTTTTTCAACCTTATTCCCCATTCTTTTATTGTGGAGGTCGAGGCGGCTGTAAGGGGAAACGTGGAGGCCCCAGAGTCCTCATTTGAGGTTCCCTAAGATATAGTTATGCAATTATAAGGTAGTAAAATCTCGTGTCGGAAAGGTAGTAAAAGGTAGTAAAATATGGTTTTCACATTTTTGTAGACACCTTGCATTTATTCCAGAAAGTAATTTGACTTTCACCTAGGATTAGCACAATTGGACATGTACCTAGACCATACTATGTGAGATTGTTTACCTACGCCTATGTTTGTCAGAAAGCTGTGCTGAGTTTGTAAATTTTCACTCCTGCGCCTGGTAGAAGAGGACGCCAGCCAAACTATTTGATCATTGTTTTGTTTTCCATTATTGCAGTTGGTTTTCTTGTCCGCAGGCTGCTTTCCTTCTGCCCATTTTGCACGGGATCCTGGCAAGCGGTGGCGGAAACAGTGGCTCCATGTCGAGCACTGCGGAACCCTCGGCTGTAGTTGTGGCCCCCACTCGCGAGCTCGCCATTCAAATACACAACGAGGCGAGAAAATTCGCTCTCAATAGCATCGTGCGCACCGTAGTTTGTTACGGCGGTGCTTCCATGAACAGCCAGTACCGCCAGCTCCAGGTAACTAGTGAGGTGTCGAAGTTGTGGAACTTTTTGCTGAGTTTGAGGAAATCAGGGCGCAGTACGAACTGCTCTATGTAGTGCATTTGGAAATATTCGATCGCTGAAAGAATTCGATATGTCTTCAACAAATTTAGAATAGGCCGTATATCTTCAGTCAGGATAGATCAGGTTTGCTTAGCTACTTATTGCAAGTTGCTGCTTATTGCTGCGACAGGTAGACTATATACGTTCCCTTGGCATTCGTCAAACCATAAGACCCCTTTGATTCTATGTCCATTCCTAATATTTATTCAGTGCCGTTTTTCTTCATTCATGCGTATATTCCTTATTCTATTTCCTTGTGTGATTGTCTTCCGTCTAATTATTCCCTGTTTCACCACGAAACTCTGTGTCTTTAATATTCATACTCTGAGAGGAGGTAGCTCCATTTCCTATTTGACACCCCTGAATTGGTTCCCTGTCATATCTTTTGCTCTATGACAAGTTCCCGTTGTCGAAAGATTTTGAAGAAAAGTGTAATAAGAGCATTGACATTCCCCAGAACGGATGTGCTGTGTTGGTGGCTACCCCGGGTCGCCTCAATGACTTCGTGACCCGCGGACGCGTGAGCTTCTCCAGCGTCAGGTACCTGGTGCTGGACGAGGCGGACCGCATGCTCGACATGGGCTTCATTGGTGATATTGAGAAGATCGTTAACCATCAGACGATGCCTGCCGTGGGACAGCGACAGACATTGCTCTTCAGCGCAACCTTCCCTGAAGAGGTACGTATTGTATGTTATGTGTCAGCCACGTTAGTGTTCCTTCCCCCCTCAGGGGGCATAGGATGGGCTATTGGGTTAGGTTAGTTTAGGTTCGTACCTCCTATGCTATGGGGTCAGGCAACCCCAGGGGTCTCGTGTAAGTTGCTTCAGCCATTAGCTAGGCCTTCGGGACATCTCTCTTTGGGCCCACTTTACTTCCTTCCCGATTTCATGCTCCTATTTGCTCATGCTTTATTCTGTTCTTCCTTTTCTTTCCCCACTTGCTGTTGCCATGCGCATTGATCCTGTTTGGGAACACCTTCGTGCATGGGTTACCCGTTTCTCTTCGCATACTCTGTCCCTTGTTCTTTGTAACATCGTGCTGCTCAGAAACTGAGGCTTTAACTTCCTGACTATAACTTTAACTTGTGTTAGTTTTAACTTGAAAGGTTATGCTGTTCTTCTCGACTCTATGTCATATGAGATCCAATCAGAACTTGTCCCTGGTCGGCCTAGCTTTGTTTCAATGGTAATGGATAACCTCGGGCATTCCAGAAATAATACTGTCTGCTAACCTCATTAAAAATAAGTTAACGTATTAAGACGGGCCCGGGATTCTATTTTTCCGTGTATAACTTTTATACCGTGGTGAGAAATCTAGTACACGTCTGAGCGGAATGCAAGCCTGTGGTTGACGCTGATATAGTTGTTGCCATCATGTTGTCTTTTTTTGTTCACCTATGTAAATGTTACCGCAGAGAAAGTTGTCACCGGTTCGTATGTTTGAGCTGAACTTACTCCACAGATCCAAACATTGGCGTGCAACCACCTGCAGAATTACGTCTTCTACGCTGTGGGAACTGTGGGCGCGGCCAACACGGACGTGTGCCAGGAGGTGCTCAATGTGCCCCGCCAGCAGAAGAGAGAAGTTCTCATGTCTAAGATAGAAGAGTTCATGGCTAACGGCGACAGTAAGGCTGTAGACAATGTGCTACATTACCTCCCAAGGAGCATAGGATTCGTTTAGGTTCGCCTATCGTATGTTATGGGGAGCAGCGCCCCAGGGACTTTTGAGTAGCTTTCCCTTAGCCATTAGCTGGGCCTTTTGGACGGCTGTTGGATGTGCACACTTTGACTCATACTAATCCTACTTTATTTTGTTCTTCCTCTTCCCCCCCTCAAGGGGCATAGGATGGGCCATAGGCCTTACGGTTAAGTTAGCTGAGGCTCACCCATCCTGTGTTATGGCCCCCGGTGACCCCAGGGGTGTAGGTACCTTAGCCATTAGCTAGGCCTTTGGGACGTCTGTCTTTCGTGCCTACTTTGCTTCCTTCCCGATTTCATACTCCTTGCTCATGCTTTATTTTGTTCTTTTTCTTCTTTCCAGCCTTGCTGTTCCCATGCGCGTTGATCCTGTGTGTGAACACCTTCGTGCGTGGGTTCCCTTTTCTCTTGGCATACTTATGTCCCTTGCTCTTTCCTCTGTGATATCGTTCTGCTCGGAAACTGAGGCTTAAACTTCCTAACTATAACAAATTTATGAAAATTTAATGGCCCAAATGGTGTTACAGGTGCAAAATATTGTTATCTTTAGCTTAATATTTTTGTATATATTAGTCATTATTAGGACATATTTAATGTTTACATTTGCTAAATGTCAGTTGGATCAAGGAGTCGGAATATCTTGAGAACTAGGAGTCGGAAATTCTACAGGGTCAAGAGTCGGAGTCGGACCCTGAACCGTCAAACTCCGCAACCCTGCCTAATACTAGCTACATTTGATCTTGCCTTCCGTGTACCAGCGCTTATCAGTACCAGTATTTACGTTTGAAGTCTCCCTACCAAATTGTGCTCAATTATTTAATGCTTATCCCCATACAATGATACCGTAGATCGTAGAGCATATCATAGATTCGTTCGGGACCTACAGACGGTGTAATAGGAATCTTCGTTGCGATCTTCGGCGGGGCCAAAGGTATCGAAGAGTAGAATATCATATTATAATACTTACTTATCTTATACGCTCACAACGTCCATTACGCCCTCTCGCTGGCAGTCTACTTCCGGGACCGGCGATCGAATTCTTACATTACGTATGGCTCTTTGCCCAAAAAATACGGGCAGATAAACTGCTATGTTTTCTAGGCAACTCTCATTGGACTGTACATCCATTTACGCTCTATTCACTTCCACACTAGTCCTTAGTGACTTGAAATCCTGTTGTTTTTCCAGTTTTTTGCGTCAGGGCCCTGATACATAACGATGAAAACATGGCCCGTATCTGATCTCAGTTACCTCTCGTAAATTGATTTACGAAGCAGAAGCGCCCCTTGGTGTGCGACGACAGCCCAAGTAGCATGCAACGTGCTTGGTCATTGGCTGGCCGCACACAAGCTTGTGCTTAACGTTTCCCCGTTTTAATTACAAGCGTGGGCTTCTACCTGTGCCTCTTGGAATATATGGAGATATTGTAAGCTACTAGACAGCAAGTCGTACAAAGTCTATTGTTGACGATAATCCGGGCTAAGGATTGCGGTGATTAGGAGATCCTTAGAGTAAGAGGTGTCTGACTCTTGAGGAGGCATGGGATTGCCAAGGTTCACTCATGCTGTATTGGGAGCAGCGACCTCAGGGGACCCTATAAGTTACCGTTGCTTTGGCTAGGCCGCAGGGATGCCTTCCCATCGTGCCCGCTTTGCTTTCCTCCGCTTTCATACTTCTACTTATAGAGTAGATAGCTGGCAGTAGACGGACCAACAAGCCCTTTTTTCCCCGACCATAATGTGACCATTTTATCAAATCAGTTCGGTTGTGGCCAAATTCTTCAATGGCGGGCCAATTCTATGGGCATTTCTGAAACTTCTCTCTATACTGGTAGTGGGGGAACAAAGATATAGGCCGAACAGAATCTCAGGAATACCCACAGAATTGGCAACGCTATAGAGTAAAGAGGAATTCGATCGCGACAGAACTGGCTAGATGAAATGGTCGGACTATAGCTGTTCCCATACACATTGATCCTGTGTGGGTACACCCTCGTGCATGGGCCCAATGTTCTCCAGACCTATTTAATGTCCTTTCTTTTGTCCTCGGTGTTCGCCTTTGCTCTGCAAACGGAGCCCTAAGCTACTCCGTATAATAGTACCGTATGTGTGGGATGTATCTGAGATGTACTTATCGATGATGAGGAATAGTGCGTTCCACTTCACCATTAGTGGACCATGTATCGTGCTCGGCTATTCATAATTACGGCAAGTGTCGTTAGAGGCCTAAAAGTATTTCGGTTCCTCGTGCTTGTACTACGAGTGTCATGAGAGGTAACCCTCTCCAATAATCCTGTGCATGCAGATAAGGTGCTCATCTTCGTGGAGACGAAACGCACTGCTGACTTTCTGGCCACGCTTCTGAGCTCCCAGCAGCTCAACAGCACCAGTATTCACGGCGACAGGTGAGCAGCAGTTGGCCTCTATTAATTATTTGATCTCTCATTTCTTTTAGCCTGTGGTACTGCTTGAGCATATTAGCTTGGGTGCCCTGAAGTCTTAAACCCTTTCAATACTGACGGTACGAATATGTACCGCATCAAAGTTTTGATTATTGAAACCAGTGCGTTGTTTCTTTCCCTGGGAATTTGGACAACATATTTAACAATCCGTCGAAAGTCAGTGGTAGTATTTTATCTATGACTGAACTAAACTGTAGGTGAGCTCAAGTGAAAACAATGATAGTGTCTTCTATGAAACTCCTACAGGACCTCATAAAAGAGCAAAATTTCCGTAGTGAAAGGGTTAACTTGTTGGCGACATGATGCAGGTGCACCAGCTTCGACTCGGTGAACTGCGTTCCAGGCATTGGCCCTGAATCCGGTTACATGTAAGACTTCCAGAAACTGTCTTGCCCAGTAAAACAGTTTTCAGCAGGCTCAACGTGTCTATACTGCCCTTACATTTATGTTGCATATGTTGTCCTGTCATGGCAGATTCCAGTCGCAGCGAGAGGAGGCGCTCGCGCAGTTCAAAGCAGGCATCAGGTCGATCCTTGTTGCTACTGCAGTAGCTGCTCGCGGGTTGGGTAAGTTGAAGAAAAATCTATTCTAACTTTACCTTCATCAGGGGCTTGGGATGGGCCATAGATCGCAGGATTAGATTAGTTGAAGTTCGCCCTTCCTACGTTATGGGGAGCAGCGCCTCCAGTGGGTCCCTGTAGGTTACCTTTGCCATTAGCCAGGCTTCCGGGACGTCTGTCTTTGGTGCCCACTTTTCTTAATTCCCATCTCATACTCTTCACTGATCTACCACTTATCTGTGTTTCTTTCTCTTTTCCGACTTGCTGTTTCCTTGCGCATTGATCCTGTGAGGAAACACCCTCGTGCATGGGTTCCACGTGTCTATCGTCATACTATGTGTCCCTTCTTTTTTCTGTGATGTCGCCTTTGTTGTGGAAACGGAGACTCAAAGTTTTAACAATATTAATGATGATTTTAACTTAACAAGGAATAGCCTACTTCATAAAATATGCCAAGCGATGCTATCCCTAAGGGCGCTGGCATACCAAAAGCAGTTCGGTGAAAAGCTGGCTGGGCAGGCACTGTTTTGAGAAGCAGGGAATGCATTGGAGCGCGCTCGAAAGCATTCCCTGCTTCTCAAAACAGTGCCCTCAGGAGCATATTGTGGCGGGCCTTTCCCTGCCACAATAGGTTTGGGCATAGCGCTCACAAAAGCCCTGGGTGCCTTTTCCGCAGGGGATGTAGCATCTGGCCGCAGTTCCTGCTGAGAAGGTTAGTGTTGTAGAGTTAGGTAGGTTCTCTATATTTCCTTTCTGTCCCGCGAGGTGGGCCGCCGATCGACGTGACCGACGTCTTCTGCGGGGCTCTTACCTCGCTCGTGCAGAGGGTCACAGAAAGGACCGTCCGCACGGGCGCTTCTTTCTTCTGTGTTCTTCTCATTTCATCCTTCATCTCTTGCCACCTGAGCACAACGTTGTGGTTCCGGCTGTAAGCAGAGTTAATTATCTTAAATCGCTATTGATTGTCTTAAGTTTCAGAAATAGCCGGACAATACCAATATAATAATGATCTCAAAAACTGTCAGCTTCTCGCTGAAGTGCTCTTGGTGTACCAGCGCCCTATGGGAGCGTTTAGCTTGTTCGTTGCGGCGTTGACCATTCGCACGGCTGTTGTAAAATACCTAGGTAAGATTAGCATTATGACTATATTCATGTAAGTAGGTATGGTCACATCCGTGAAAGGGTTAGTACTCGAACCTGCTTCACTGTACGTCAAGTTTTTGCGTGCACCGTATTTTAATCGGTCGGTAATTTCGCTACAAGTAATTGTTATTCCTAGTGTAGTCCAATAAAAAGAGAACAGAAAACTTATTTTCAGGTACGATCCACAGTCTGGGTAATGTGCAGTTATTTATCCACCCTTGCGTCGTTCATTCGTGACTTCACCAGTTAGTGACGTTAATTAAGATGCTAAAAGTAACATTTTAATTGTAATTAATTTCTGAAATGTTTCGAGCGAAATTTATTTACTTCTCGAATTGTCAAGTGCAATAGAACGATAACGTAATTAGTCGACGTGTCTGTTCCCCTCAGGGGGCATAAGATTGGCCATAGGGTTAGGTTAGTTAGGTTTGCCCATCTATGTTAAAGGGAGTAGCGCACCCTCGGGGATTGTATAGGTTACTTCATCCATTAGCTAGTCCTTCGGGACGTCTGTGTTCCGTGCCCGCTTGGCTTCCTCCACCTTCCTACTCTTACTGTAGATGCTTTATTCTGTTTTTCCACTTCTCTCCCGATTTGCTGTTCTCGTGCGCGTTGACTCTTGCATGGATTCCACGTTTCTCTTGGCATTATTTATGTCCTTTCTTTCTTGATCTCTTCGGGTCTCGGTGTATTCGGTAGGTAGGGAAGCTTAAACTAGGAGAATACTACTGCTGGTATGTGTCGCTTGTAGTGCTGCTTGCGCTTAGTGCGTTTGCTCTCCTTTATGCGAACTTAAAACACCATTCCAATGCCAGTCCTGGGTTTGAAAATAGTTCCCGCAGTGTTATTAACTAGCTCAGAAATTGCCACTGGTGCTGTCGGCGACAGTAAGCGTGATTTCGTAGATTGCATTGTATTCCTCGCTTAGCGATCTAAACAGCTTTGTGTCTCGAAACTGAAATTGCTCTCTGGATTTTAAGAGATTCTGTAATTTCTGTAGAGGTGCCCCGCCTCCTGCCAGTAATAATAAAATCTGTATACATGTATATACTTCTAATGTTCGGGACCCAGATGCTCCGACTTTTCCTTTCGAATTTCTTTCTTCCACTTTATGGTCTACCGTCTACTTCACTCCAATTCATTTGATACTATGGATGCGACAGCTTCTTTTACCTCTGTTACTGTAGTGTGGTTTGCAAAGTTAATGCGATGTATCCAAGCGTAGTGTTATATACTCATATTGATTAGTAGAAATGTCATAAATGCGCTCTCATATGCTTCTACAATTACAGCTTTGTCCGTTCTAATACCGTGAGATGCATCCACTAAAAAGTTTGTTGCATGCATTGGGTGTAAAACTTCTCGGCCCGACAGCGTAGTTCACTAGTTCCGTCAAGTTTTATTTTATTTCGTAGAATTGCATTGTTTGAAATATCGCACATGAGCAACACGAGTCTATTGGGGGTTACATTTTGATAGTTCACTAAAAGATGTTTTAATATCTGCTGACCTTGGTTTGAGCTGCCATCTCGTATGTGCCCTCTCCTCAGATATCCGTGGAGTTTCGCATGTCATCAACTACGACTTGCCCAAAGAAGTTGACGAGTACGTCCATCGCATCGGACGGACGGGGCGCGTTGGCAACAAGGGCCACGCTGTCAGTTTCTACGATGAAGAACAGGACGGAGCTTTGGCTAAGAATTTGGTCAAAATCTTGACTGACGTGAGTAGTCATTTCTTTTGAGTCGTACGTAACTCAATGGTTGTCCCTACGAGCATCTGGCGTTTACTTTTGAGTACTTTTCTTGCTGTAGAAAAGCAAAAACATGAGTGTTAGGTTACGGCTTTCTCAATTAGTTGGTATATGTCGTACTTCATTCAAAAGTATGACTCTTTAGAGAAATAGACAGTCTATAGAGCCAAACTACTTTTACTGCTATGTCTGCCGCAGACTCTGTATTCGCATTTATCTCTGATTTCGATGGATAGATTCTGATTATTCTTGAGGTATTCCTAAGGGATGTTGAATTTTGGTTAGTGCGTACATGATTTTCTTTCCAGTGTCGTCACTGCTAAATATCTTGGTTCAGTGCTACAGTAATTTCACGTAATGGCGAACTAAAACGTTCTCTTCTCTCAGAAGTGTAGCGTGGCATTTCATAGTCTACCGCCGATGACTGGAGGACCCGTAGCTTGCCAAAACCTATCAACAGCGGTTCCGTAGGAATAGCCCTACTTCAGATACGACCGTAATAAAAATTTTTTGGGATGAATGGTGAGCCTCAGGCCGTATTTACGTTATTACTCTGTCCTATTGGATACCTTCGCTTTAGGCTTTCAGCATGTCTTTCTTCCGTGTTTTCTTCATTTCCTTCTCCTACTGATTATACTTGACTCGGTTCTTGCTCTCTCCAGTTGCCGTTTCAAAGTGCGTTGACGTTGATCCTTTGTGGGAACGTACAAGCTTGTGCATGGGGTTCAAGTTCTATTGACAATTAAATATCATTCATTTCTATCTCTTAGGTCGCCTTTGTTGTCAAGACATAGGTCCAAACTATTCAATGCAATTTAATAAAAAACCTTATTCGTCTTTAATAATAAGGTACCCATTTTATTAGTTTATGTGGAGCAATTAACACAGGATTTAGACATACGTGTTGGAGTGCCCGGTTTGCCGACGAGATGTAGCGGAAGTGCAAAAAGTTTAGGGCGCTGGCACACCAAAAGCAGTTCAGCTAGAAGTTGGCAGGATGGCTGGCAGTTTTTGAGGAGCACGGTATGCATTGGAGCGAGCACACCGGAAGGCGGTCGAAAAGGCCGCTTTTGGGTGTGCGCGCTTCAATTCATTCCCGTGCTTCTCAAAAACTGTCAGCTTCTCGAACTTCTTTTAGTGTGCCAGCGCCCTTCCAGTGATCACAAAGCTTGTTCCGTCTTATTACAAGCAGCTTTCGTTCTCGCTTTAAGATTTACGTCAGCTTTTCTTTTCTTCAAATGAGACTTCAATACACGCTTTCCTCAAATTTCGACCTTCTTATTCCCATTGTAAGGAAGAATGGAGCCAGGACAATACGGTAGTTACTTGCGGATGCTTTTGTATAGTCTCTAAGCTCGTTTGAGAGTCCAGTGTCCCAACATGAAAGTGAACCGATCGTGCATTCGATAAAATTATGTAGGTAAGCTCTCGGTTATGTAAAGATGCTGTCTTACTTGCGGTGGATGTGAACTGAAACTAATGTATATATATATATATTTATCCATGTTCAAGAAAACCATAGCTTTACAGGGGACAAAAGTTAATCATTGATGTTATTGAATGCAAAGTATGTGGCGCGACACGGCAACTGGCAGCACGGACCACGTAACAAGGCTAGCAGCCTGCCGTTTTCGCTGGGTTACGTGCTGGGTACACCGAGGTTACCCACGCGTCTCGCTAATGAAAGGTTGATCAATGCGACCGCTTTTTGGAGGCGGGGAATTCAGACTTGACGCTGGGTCCCCCGCGTAACGCCGCGCGCTGAATGTAACCATTTATTTACATCTCTCGGGTCCACCAATAGTCACGGAGACTAGCTATATTTTGTTGTATACGCAAATCATAGTAAATCTCAAGCGAATAATTTTTACATTAGGGCATTTTGAAAGGCTCTAATGTTCTTCTTTGGTTAGGCAAGTAGAAACTTTGACCGTTCTTTCATGGATGCTATAACTTTCCGAATGCTTTTCTTTACGAGCTCAATTCTCTATTCTTGAACCTTGTGTATTGTATTAGGTACGATAAAATCATGGGGCTGTTTGGTAACAAGGTGAGTAGACGTTCAAGAGTATCAGGAGTTGAAGAGCTGCTACTGTGTACTTTTCTCAGCTAAATCCAAATGTCCAAACTTCGAGAATTTTGGTTAATGCACTTGCAGGCTGTTGGAGCAGTGTAAATTTTAATAATTTTTGTGAATACCGTGGTATTATTACTCGCACTAGGCTAACTGTCTTCACTATACGTAACTGTGCATCTGTGTTGTAGCTATTTTTGATTTACTTCTCCAGAACTTTTCTTGCAGCTTGCTGTGCCTAGGCGAAAGCAAAGGCGTGTGCAGGCTGCCGTGTTGGGTTTCTAACAGTGGGGTCGCGCCGGGGAGGGGAAGGGTCTCGGTTTGATGCTCATTTTCTATGAAGACGATTGTGTCGCCTAATATGCGTGCCGTGGCTTACCTACTGCGCCGACTCTTATAATAGTTTATATCGTACCGCCAGGCGAGTCAGGAAGTTCCAGAGTGGCTGAAGAACGCTGCTGCGCACAGCGGTCACTCCCAGACGTACCACGGAGTTGGAGACTTCGCTTCTCACGATATTAGAGGAGAGGTGAGATTACGTTCTACGTCTTGCTGGATATGTTTTAGTGAAATTATGACTCGTTATTCCAGGGAACAATGGCGAAAATTACTGAAAGGCTGTGGAAATTACTTGATCAGCATGATTATGATAATCGTTATTTAGTTGATTTAGCGCTAGCCTCGTTAAACTAGGGGAGAACTTTTTGTCTTCGTTGAATAATTATAGTGAGGCGGTCAAAAATGTGTTTGAGGTACTTACGCGAGGGCAAAGATGTACAGTTCTGGCAATTTGTCTATTGGTAAAATTTTCGTACAGTTGAAAAAAAAAAAAAAAAAATAGTTGCTCACGGCATCTCTCAATATCCGAACGTTTGTTATTCTATTCGTTCAATTAACGTGTAAGATTGAAATTTCAGGGTTCAATATGTCCGAACTTACGACGAGGGCGATGACTTCAACCCGTTAATTGTTGTTCAGACGTGTTTACCCTTCACCTGTTACTCTTGGTAGGTACTTTGAAAAACTTAGCCTTCCTCTCCGAAATGGAGTTGTCTGCAGGGTTGCGGCGTCGGTAGTTCAGGGACCGGGAGCTGAACTCGAAAACTAACTTGAATCAGGAGTCCGAGTTAGTGAAAACACTTCTTGTTCTCAGAGGGTCAGACCCTGTAAAAGTCGAACACTATTGAGGCCCAACGAGTCGTGAGTCTGTGTCGGAAACTGGTAAAACCCAGGAGTGGGGAGTCGGTGTCGTGCACCCGACTGCAACCCTTGGGCCGGATGCTCACACGCCTTGTAAGTTACAAAAATCCTAACTGTAATGCTGCAGGCGCGAATGCAACCCTGTAACTGCTGAAGTTTTATATTTTTACTCCTTAATTAAACATCTGAATTTATTATTTAGGCATGCATAGGCCCTAGGTTGGAGGATCAAACCACTTTGATCATAATTTTGTGAAAATCGATACTAGAAAGTTGCAAAATTTGGGCCGCGATATCGGTACTTCTTCTAGGAACTGTACAGTTTACGTTACGGTAACTTTACAAGGCGTTTGTGCATCCGGCCCCTCGTTACCAGCCATCTCGACGTAAACGGATTGCTTATCAATTGCAACTGGAACCTACATTCCTGTTCGCAGTCAGGAAAAGTTCAGCCTCTAAATCTTATTTCGTGCCGGGCACTCTAACGCCCCCTTGGTTGTTGGACGGCTTCTTTGCTGCTCTAATCCTGCAAATAACGTGAAACATTGGGTGTGGGGTGTTATCTGCTTCATTGGCAAGGTGCGTTTTATTAAGCCTAGTATTGAGGAATGGGGAGCCCTCTACCTTGTGTTTTGAACTTGCAGACACACCCTACCTCTATCCTTGCGATAGGGATCAGCACAACGAGGAATAGTGGCTTTTAATTAGTGGGCGTATCATTTGTACTATGCACCCTTCTGTTTCTGCCTCCGACCTCGAGGATTTTTTTAACGTACTTTTCAAAATTTACTGTGCTTTTTACTCTAGGTTCATTCTTCTTTGCATGGGTCCATAATAAGTTTACTTTTACATGGTGTGTGCTTGCATGTTCATTCTTGCGTTGACCCTTAATGCCTTTTCTCAAAGCGAGCTCATATATACAAAATTCCCCCTCAGAGGGCATAGGATGGGCCATTGGATTAGATTAGTGCAGATTCGCCCATCGTATGGTGTTATGGGGTGCAGCGCCCCCAGGGAACCCTGTAGGTTACCTGAGCCAGGGCTTCGGGACGTCTCTTTCCTGCTCACTTTGCTTTTTTCCGGTTTCATACGCCTAGTATTACTTTCGTCTTTTTTTTCCGACTTCCTGTTCCCACGCGCATTGATCCTCTGTGGAAACACCTTCGAGCATGGGTTCCACGCGACTATCGACATAGGTACTATATGTCTCTTCTCCAAGTTACTTTTCCTCTCTTAGGAAAGCTTAGTACTTATTCAGGGAGGCTCATACTATCTGATACTACTACTTACGCACATTTCAATTACATAGTGTTATTGCCACGAGAAATTCAGATTCATGAAAGAAAGGGTTCGTGTAGGCTCAATTAGAGGACAATTATGGTCGGAATAGCAGTATTAAAAGAGCCAAATCGGCCTGTCCAAGTGTTGAAGGTTAACCACCAATCACTCTGTATGCTCTCAGGGGTATAAAACTGGAGGGCCATTTCCCTGTCTGAATATATGTGAACCTCACGCACCCAAGGGCAAACCTGAGTGTCTCTTCTCCAAGAGATGCTGCAGCTAACTGCAATTCCTGCTGACGAGGTTGGTTGTATAAAATTAAGTAGGTTTTCTAGAAATATTTCTCATGTTCGCGAGGTGAACCGCCTTTCGAGATAGCAGACTTATTCCCCGGGGCTCCCACGTTCTTTCGTGCGGAGGGCCACAGACGTGGCCTTCCGCACGGGCGTTTTTTCTTCTGTCTTCTTCGCTTTTCGTTTCTTGCTTTTTGCCGCGTGGCTGAGCGACTTCCTTCTACTGAGCTCGCGCTGTACTTGAAGTTATTTCCTGTCAGCAGCGGTGCACCTGACATTGTGAGACACGGACCTCGCTTATGAGAGTTCGCTGTCACTTAAGACCTTCCGGTAAAAATGCTAAACAAAATATTTGACTAAGGGCGCGATGCGGCTTAGTTCGCTGCGCTAGCAAACGTTTTCACTAATGTATAGCTCTCAGGGGTACCTATATTTTGTCGGGCCATTTCCCTGCCACAATATATTTGGGCCTCTCAGCCCCAAGGGTTCCTAGTGCCTTTCCCGCATTGGATGTTGTGTAGCTTGCCGCAGTTTCTGCTGACGAGGTTAGTTTTGTAAAGTTAAGCTCTCAATATTTCCCCTTTTCTGTTCCGCGAGGTGGCCGACCTTTTCCCGCGGGACTCCTACCGTCGCCCGTGCGGGGGCCACGGAAGGTACGGTCTGCACGGGCGCTTCTTTTTCCTGTCTTTTTCTCTTTTCGTTCTTCGTCTCTTGCTCGGTGCCTCTCTACTGAGCGAGTTCGCACTGGCGAGCCGTGTGAAGTTGGACATGCGCAGGCTTTATAAATTTGAGACACAATACTCATTTACGTGAGTTCGCCGTCACTCTCGACCCTCCGGCAGCAATGCTGTGACAAAATGTTTATTTTCGGCGCGATGCGGCTTGGAATCGCTGCGCTAGTGTAAACCTTCTTGAATAACCTTGAACCTCATTAATGTATATCACTCGGGCTATGCTATCTCTGTACCAAGCTTTTTTCAAAATCTTGTAGAGATCAAAGAAGAGCAACCGTAGCCGCGCAACGGCACAGCTTGGTACAATGTAGTTATAGCACCCCTTAGTGTATGTGGAGGCCTGGGGTTTTACCAGTATTGTTTTTCCCTGGGTTTTACAGGCTGTAAGAGTTTTTTTTTATATTAGACTTGAATAGAGAAAAGAACCTTGGTAGTAAAATGACTACACTAAAACAGTGTTAAACTCTGCTCGTCTGGAGTGCGAACGTACGTGTTTCACCACCTTTGTTTACTTACAGGGCTTGCAGCGAGAAGGGTCCTCTCAAGCATTCGGAGGTCCAGCACCAGTGGATGAGGAAGAAGAGTGGTAAAAAAAATGGTCTGCGCACCTAGTGGAGACATTGTTTTCTGTTTCCAACAGATATGCTTCTAGAATGGACCGTACTCAACGTTGATTAGCAAGTAGAAGTTGAAGTATTTTCGTTTTTTGTTCTAGACAAGCCTTCTGATAGGAAGGTTGTCCTACGGATTTATTAGCAACTAGACGTGTTGGAATGATTCTGAAGCCCACTCTATCGTTATCGTGTTAACGTTAGGGTACTTCAGAGATATGACATGAACCCTCTTGGGAGATGTAGGAGATGAACCCTTTGGGAGATGCGCTAAATGCGTGGGCAGCATCCGCTGTTGGTGAAGAAAATCTGGTAGGAAACTGATTTCTTGTTGGCTTAATTTAATTTTCTGCTTTGGATTCCAATGAAAGTCATCGGAAAAATGAGCTTATTTCGTGTAGCACCTGTAGACTTGGTAGTGTGTGCCGACTTTGGGCTATGGATCTGTAAAATCACTAGAAGCAAAGGCCCTTGGGCTTAATATTGACGCAGTAAAGACGTTCCTTAAGTGCGACGCTGTATGGTAGCCTGCACTGAACTTCACATGTGTGCGGTAGTTGCTTCATCTGTGATAGCCTAACCTGTGATCTAGTCCTAGTTTTTACACGAATCCAAGTTGTTTGAGTTTTATTTTGGAAGTATAAGTAATTTTTGTTCACTGGCTTTCGTTTACCTAAACTATTCGATTAAAACGTCCAAAGATGTGCGTAGATATAATAAAGGTAAAGTCAACTGTGACCGCACCTTCAACTGGGGAAATTCGCACGCACTGGTTTGTGTTGCGGATATAGGCCCACTGGCTCTAGAAAAGTAAGTGCGGCTGCAGCCAACCAAGGGTCATCAAGAACTATAGCACTAATTGGACGGAAGGTCCAAATGACCCGCAACCCCCTACCCCCGTCCCCCTCATCTCTGAAGAAAGCAAGTTCCATTCCGGAGCATTGCGTGCATGCCCACAACTGCAGAGTCAGCTAACCTACATCAGCAAAAAGCTCGCGTGGCTGGGTTGGCCTCGAACCTGCAATCAAAGAGAGACTTGCGAAGGTGAGCACGCTGGTACCGTGGAGGCGTGATGAAAAAGTACTGGACGGCATTTCTTTAGCCCACGGTTCTGTTTTGCTTAGTGTTGAATGGAATTTACTCGAATAGTGTCGGTTGAAACAATATCTGATATATCTATGGTCACTGTAATTGACATGGAAAGTAATTTGAAACCTAAGCCGTGGATCTGTCCGTAGCTACCTGAGTTTGTGCCCGTAGTCGCTGGGCGCTCGCATGCTCGGTTTGTATGCTAAAGCCTAGTGATTAGCTAGGCCTTCGGGACTTCTACCTTTCGTGCCAATTTTTAATTTAGTTCCTCTTTCATACTCATACTGGTATTTTCCGCTGTTCTTTTTCTACTTGCTTTTCACATGCACGTTGATCCTGTGTGGGAACACCTTTGTCCATGGGTTGTGTAAGGGTCGTTCTGCATGTACATATATAGGTATATCTTAGTTTCTCACTGTTATAAAGCCGTTGTGCAAATTAGTTAAAGCTATTCAGTATAGCTAGTAATGATAATCTCCAACACCATTCCTCTGACAATCAGTAGTTGAGTGTAGTACACTCCTAAGTCTAAACAAGCATAGATTTGTAGGGGGAACCAGCACAATATGTTTGGGCATCACGCGCCCAATTGTCCCGAGTGCCTTCTCCGCAGGGGATGTAGCATCTGGCCGCAGTTCCTGCTGAGAAGGTTAGTTTTGTAAAGTTGGGTAGGTCCTATATATTTCCCCTTCTGTTCCGCTAGGTGGGCCGCCGAATGGTGGTAAGCGACCCATCCCATGGGACTCCTATCTGCTCCCGTGTGGAGGGCCACGGAAGGGACTCCCCGCACGAATGTTCGCTTTCTTCTGTCTTCTTCTCTTTTCGATTTTCGTCTCTTTCCCTGCGCCGCTTGGCTGAGCGATTACGTTCGGCCAAGCAGTGTAAGGTTAGAAATGCTCGCGCCTGATATCCTACCAGACATGTTGCACCTGGCCGAGATAGTACTAAAAGAGATCATCTGAGCTCGACTAAACTTCTAAACTATCAGTACTGTATAATAATTCACGTCGTGTTTTTATTTATTTATCTTTCCTGTCACGCTCTATGGGGAAAAAAAAAAGTTTGGTACCTTGCAATCTTTTTCTTCAGTATTAGATAGGGGAAAAATGAAGCCCAAAAGACGGCGGGGGTTTTGGTGAAGTGTTAATTTTTTGCCGTCATTTATAATGACGGCATGGGCCTTTAGTATGATATAAAATTGGATCGCTGTTATATAGTCTTCGTTTCTGATGCGGCGGGACAACCCTTATTATAATAATAATAATAATAACTAGTGCGTGTGCACTGGTAGCGCCAGTAGCCATCCTGGATGGCTACTGGCGCTTGTGGAGTCTGTCACTAGCCATCATGTACGCCATGAAAGAAATTCAATTGTCTTCTTTGCGTCAGTAATTTTTTTGTTCCCTCCCTGAAACTAAGAATTTTTTTACGATGGTATTAACCGTCGTAGATCAATACTGGGGAAAATGCTTACAAGTCAACATAAGAATTCATAGCTGATATCTGAAAGACCCTGCTCTCGCTTCGACTTTTTCCTCCGTAGTCCGAAAGCATTTGACCCAGCGCCAAAAACTTGTTAACGAAAAGGCATGAGTTATTGTGGAAATCATTGCCATGCATAAGGTTAGGATCAAGGATTATGAGACTTAACAGGTCAACCCAGGGGGCGGAGCCACGCTTTAGTGTATTATTGCTAACCAGTGGATCCGTGTGTGAAAAATTCACGCAATAACCTATACGTTTGCCTAATGCCTTTAGGCTGGTGCGGAATCTCCTCTTCTTATTTGCTTCCTAATTTTCTTCTTTTCTTCATTGATCCTTTGTCGTGCTGTCATCCTTAGGTTTTCTATATAGACAGGCAGAAGTAGCATCTTGAGGAAAACAATCCAACAAACTTGAACAAAATGGCAGCTCATATACAATGTGTTCGCTCCGTAGCAAGGATAGGTACCGTTGATACAGTCTTCCCACCGCAAATATCTGTTTTATTTGAGGTGCTCAAATTTTGACATATGAAGAGAAAGCTGCTTCGTCAGAGGAAAACAGTAAGCTAGAAGAAATAATTGTCTACTGCCCGTGAAAACTTAATGTTTCGTGCGTTCCGTTGACAATTGCATCAAAGTGGGAAGAATAGCTCGTGCAACGAAATCATCTGTGGGAAGAAACTATGAATTAAGAAGCATGAGAGTGCTACGAAAGCTTCAGATATCTTCAGTGCTACGACTCAGACCTAAGGTCGCCCTATACTTTGCCGTAGATTCGATGTATGGAGACGCTAATGCTCGTACAAATCAGACTAAGCCTGCGATGTCTCCATTGTTGGAATTTCATCTGTCCCTGCTTAAGATACGTTTGCCATCTTCTGCAACCCGGCCTATTTTCTGCCTATCACTTTCAATGGAGCTTGAGAGGAGTAACAGAGCCTTCATCCTGGGCTAATTTTCGCCTATTTCGTTAAGAGCGTGACACCAAACATATAAATATATATATGTATACATTTATAAACACACGACGGTCATTCTTAGTATTAGATTAGATGGGGTTGTGAAGTCACAAAAACCTTAGTACGTTTTTCAGTAACTATTTTACATTGTTTCTTGATTTCATTTGGGCCTCCAGAGTGTCCTACAATCATTATAGTTACGCTAAAATGTGTATCAAAGCATCTGCAAACTTTTTTTTTTAGCTCGGAAGGATAATATTTGCAAGACCGTTGAATGAAAGGCTCGTAAAAGAACAGATGAATTCAACCGGCTAATGCCCGCATGTATCAGAAGCACTTTTAGAGCGAAGTTTATAGTCTTTAAAATGCAATAAATCAAGTGAATTTCATCGAGAGTAATATGGCATTCCAAGTATGGATTTATATGGGTGAATACCGCAATGTTTTCGATTTATTTTCGTTTTCTACCAATGATCCGCTATCTTCTATACTTTTGAACCGCTACAACAAAAATTGGCTCAGATGCGAGCGATTGAACGGCGAGATACAATAAGCTTTAAACGAGACTTCTAAAACAAACATTAGAGGACCAAAGAAACAATTAACTTCCCATCCAGCGAAGTAATATTAATACATACACGCCATGCAATTGCTCGGTAAATTAGAATAAAAAAAAGCGACTATAGGCTACGTTGCGCGCGCTACAGCAGTAGGCATATAACAGTAGGGTGACGTCAGACTCGCGTTAACTAATTTGCAATAAATTACCTAACCATGTTCCCCACACCTTAACTGTCTAACGGAACGATGTTGTTGAAACAGGCGTATGTTAAATCTATAATTTTTCCAATGATGCTGAAGTTTTTACGATTAGGAGAGGCGGATATGTAAACGAGGCGTATGCGACGTGCGACGGCGCAGCTTAGGCCAACATTTTACCGAAACTCTCCGACCGGGTGCGTGCCTCTTACGGTGAAACAACCTAAATGAAGAAATTTTATCCTTCAGAGAGCTAAAAAAGTTCGTTGATCCTTTGATACATATTTTTGTGCAACTCTAAATCTATGATGATTGTAGGACATGTAGAGTACTCTCAAAGCTCAAATGAAATGATTAAGAAACATTGCAAAATAGCTACTGATAAACGTACTAAGATTTTGCGACGTCACAAGACAATTTCCCATGATGCACTACAGCTTGGCTCCTCTCTGGGTTAACCTGTTAGTCTCATATCCTCGGGTTAGGTTCGTTGGGTTCGTCCCTCCTATGTAATGGGGAGCAGTGCCCCCAGGGGGATTGTATAGGTTAGTGTTACCTTACTTAGCTAGGTCTTCGTGTTTTCCCAGCCCACTGTGCTTCTTTCCATCGTCATATATGCTCCTACTGATGCTGCTATGTTCTGTTCTTCCTCTTCTTGCCCGATATGCTGTTCCCATGCGCTTTGACTCGTGCATGGGTTCCATGTTTGTCTTGGAATTCTTTGTCTTTTCTTTCCTCTCTTCGGATCACAATGTACTCTGTGGGTAGGGAGGCTTAAATTAAGAATATAATGACTAGAACACTCATGAGAGCGCATATCTCCGCCAAGCGAGGTAACTGTAGCAAAAAATTCAAATTGTCTCTGAAACCATGATTTTCTATGTATCAACTAATCATTTGTACCTTTTGATAGTAATAACAGCTTGTGCCATTTTCTTGAAGATTCGTTTTTATTTAGTTATGTCGCTAACAAACTTTATGACAAACATGAGTCAAACATACAAACGAACGAACCGATCTGCACCAAAATTTAATTATTTGTCTTTTCAACATTGTTAACATTCCCTATAAATTTCATAGAGATCCATTCATTGTTTTGAGTTTTTGTGCTAACAAGCATAAAATTAAAAAAAAAGTGACAAACAAACGGATTATCACAAAAATTGGGTCATTCACTATTTGCAATATACCTAACAACTCGTATGAATTTCTTAAAAATCCGCCCATAACTTTTTGAGTTTTGGCATTGAGGAAAATGAGGCAGACAAACAAACGAATCGACGGACCTTCACCAAAAGTTAATCATCTGTTTCTCCTAACATACCTAACAATACCTGTAATTTTCGTCAAAATCCGTCCATAACTTTTCGAGTTATCTTGTTGACAGACGTAACAGACAGACAAACCCGACGACGACAGACCAACCTGACGAAAACCTAACCTCCTTGGCGGAGGTAATAATGTTGCAAGCGTCGCGTATCAGGTACCAAAGATCAAGGCCAAGTTTGATTACCACGTGAAATGAAAAGTCGAGGCGAGGCTCGAATGCGACTCGAGACATACACGCTGTCATCAATACGCTGCATCGAATTTCCGGCGCCGGCACTTGATCAGTTACCCTCAAGTCTTCCATAACACGCAATTTTACTCTGTAAAATGCATGTTCAGCAACTCGTAAGTTATTGTGTTGCTTCTAACGCTCGCTACACGATTCAAAGGGGCTAAGCCAGCACTCTTGTATGCAGTTTCGCACAAGTTAGGCCTCGAAGTCTGAGTTTCGCCATCCAATTGAACCCATTCTAAGCCAAGTTTGAGCTTTCATTTACTATAGAGAACCGACTTACCCCCCCCCCCCCCATGCACAGATGAGACGTTCTTGTGCACACTGGTCTAGGCGCTTTGGCACGCTTGGGTTTAACCCAATATTGACACTCTTGAAAAGGTCAATATTGATGGTTGTGATAGAATTTTAGCAATGCTAATGAAACAGCGATAAAGCATTGTTTTGCATTCCCCGTGCGGTAAATGAAACTCCGCAGTATTAAGATGTGCTGTGGTAACTTTGTTATTAACCCAACTTTTTGTTTCGACAACGAATACTTTACGTTAATTTAAAAACATATTTAGAATGCCCAAAGCTAACTAGTACTAGTAATACGGTGGGTGTTCTAGTGTTGTAAGTGAAATGGGGGGGGGGGGGGCTGTATAAATGCCCTAGTGCGAAACAGTACGGTCTCTGTGTACTCCTCATTTGCAGCGAACAGCTGCTGGCTTACCTATGGCTGGAGTACAAAATCTTCCCTTCTTTTTCTAGCCTGCCCCTCGGGGTTGAGGGGCATTGGATGAGTCTAAGGGTTGGTTCGCCTATCTTCTGAAATTGGGAAGTGGCGCCCTTCCAGGAATACGAAGGTGACATTAACAGTTAGCTGGGGCTTTGGGACGTTATTTCTGTTCTTCCTCTCTTCCCCGACTTGCTGCACCCATGCGCGTTGATCCTGTGTGGGAACACCCGCGCGCATGGGCTCCACATTTATCAACGTACTGCCTGCGCCTTTTTTTTCTGCGAGGTCGCCTGTGTTGAGGAAACGGAAGCTTCAACAACTTGATATAATAATTCGCTCGCTCAGTCTTGGGATTATCGTTCTTCATAACGATGATCTCAGTTTGCTTCAGGTGTGGGTACGGGCGGATGATTTTGGTCATCTGCGTTAAACTCTTGAGGCTGCGACACACGCCTGTCAAAACAAGTTTCAACAGCAAATCATACAAACGTTTTGTTGATCCCATGAAAATCAGCTTGGAGTTAACCAAAAATGTATAAAAAAAATATTAGCTGTCAGTTCAGATGGCTCTTCAAGTGCCATTAATTCGTTGCATGCACGGAGACGACGAAACTAGTTCATTTGGCTAGCGGGAGTACAGGCCCTTGGTTTCCTCTTCGTTTCATTCTCCCTTTTTCTTAGCGATGCTAGTAGCCTACTAGTGCCTATTGTTATTACCCTCACCTTCAGATAGGTGTTTATTTAACAAATGTCAACTCAAATGCACGAAGGGTCTTTAAAGTAACTTTACTACAAAGAAAGGCACGAAGTGTGTTAATGCAACAGAACTAGCGTTACCTTAACTAGGGTACCAATTGGCATCGTCTACTTCTAGTACAAAATATCCCAACTGTTCAGCTCTATGTAGGTTCGTGCCAGCTGGCTGTACCGGCTGACGAATCGATGTACGGACCTAGGAATGAAGCGGGCGGAGTGGGTTCAACTTAATGGTACTACAGTGTCATGTCAATGCTGCGAGCAGGGTTCTACGTTACGGAGTAAAATTGCTTATATTGATTTTCACTAAAGGTTGCTGCTCACTAGTGCACAGGAAGCGAAAAGTTTAGCAACCATTCCGATTGCATTGCACTGGAGACGGCGGTTGTTATCACCGTAGCACTATCGGAAAGGATGTTGACAACGCAGCTGCCAGTGCAGTTTTAGCTTAATCAAAATGCCAATAATAGAGCTTGGAGTATCTTTAAGTTTGGGCGAGGTTGTATTCGCGGATACGCACAATTTAGCGAGATGATTAGACGTCTGAAGTTGTTGAGGTCTTGGAAACAGTTGCAAAAACTTGAAGCATTTCACATGCCCTTTCGTATGCAGCTTCCCAAATAATGCCGTGTAATTGGGCCTCAGCAGGCGCCAAATACACAATGAGTATACTTGTCCCGATCTACACAACACGGAATTGATTTGCCTTGATGTTAGAACTTTGAATACAGCCAAATGAAGGTTTGCGGTATGTATATAAAAACTTATCTGATTGTTTTACCTGCACCAGCTTATCATTATAAACTTATAATTCTAATATCACAATTATCTACGGATATTACACACTGATCACCTAGTTATGGACTGTCCCAGTGAGGCAATGAACATTACTATGGCGCCTAGGAAGATCACAACCGCTGTTCCGATCATAAACTGCTTGCAACAGACACCACATTTGGATGCGGCACTCGGCTGCGCGGCCGACTCCGGATCCTGTGCCGCGTAGAAGACACCATCCGAGCTATATCTGTACGGGCTTTGTCCAGGTGTGGCCTCCGTTGTCACCATTAAGTCCGTGTTGGCCACTGGGTGGACCTTTTCTCCGTGGAACAGCTTCTTTACATCAAGTATAGATGAGCTTGGTCTTGTCGGTGGTGAAACCTGCTTCTTGTAGTCCTTGTCGTTGGTGATGCTGTCTGTAGTGGCAGAAGGCTGGGAAGACGAAGACGTCGGTGAATCCGTCAAGAAAGGATTATTGGAATCTCCCTCTTTTTCATCTTCCTCATCGTCGAATGGGTTGAGTGATTTGCCTTCGCTTTTGGCTGGATTTACTACTGTAGGTTTCACTGGTACCGGATCTTCATACCCTTCTTCAAAGGGGTTGGTAACAGGTTCTTTGGGCTTGGGTGACGAAGATTCTACCTCGGCAACATCTGTAGTCGGCGGCGTTTCTTCGGGCTCCTCTGCAACCGGTACAAGCTCGGAACTTTTCGTCTCTCGATCAGAGCTAAGTCGACTTCCTTGCTGGCCCTCCACGACTTCCGGTGACTCCGCGGATGCGACAGCGTCGATATCGAGAGAGCCCAGGGACTGACCAGCCGAAGCTGATCTTTCTCCGTCCGACATGTCTTCTCTTACGGTGGCATTTGGTTTAAGTCTGGCGTTCTTTTGTGCTTGCGATAATGTGTAGCTGTACTTAGCTAGGTCGGCAAATGGGACGGATTTTCCCTCGGATAGATCGAACAACCCCGAGTCAGAGCTGTGAGGTCGACTGAGAGGAGGAGCGGACGCGTTTATACTATTGCAGTCC
>LQNS02277998.1:12243783-12254567 GCA_001587735.2 Parhyale hawaiensis
GAGCGGACGCGTTTATACTATTGCAGTCCCCGCAGGGGGTGAGAACCAGGGCTCGTCTGGAACTGAGTGTGGATACCGCTCTATCTTTACCATAGGTGTCGCGGCCTGTAGTGAGAGTGCCTGCTTGGACGTCGTTAACCTCGATATTCCAGCCCAAGTGGTCGTGACGTTTTTGGCCATGCTGCTTGGTCGAGTCTTGAACGATGTTCCAAACCTGCTGGATTGTACCATCGATACGCTGCACCGACAGCACCGCGTGTGACGAGCAGTTGGGGCACTGAAGCTGGCAGTAGCCGCAGGTTTCCTCACACGCTTTGGTGCTGGTCACGTTCTCACGGTAGAGTTCCTTGCCAGACTGTTGAAAAAGTAAGAGTTAGTTCATCCCGCATTAACCATTAGTTCATCAACTATAACGTACCGCGCTTTAATCACATGATTAAAAAACAGCGTATTTTACAACCCGCTTTAGCGTAAGCCGAAGCTGATTGTGTTGGTAACAGCGTTGGCTTTTGCGTGTATCTGTGTGTTCGCATCTGTGTGGCCGAGTGATCAGTTACGTGCGAGCGAGTTGCGGCTTGGGGAAGTTGTGATCTGTCCGGGTAAAGGTGCACGCCCTAACGGGCTCTGTGTTATAGGACAGAATTTCGTTGCCTCTGCCGATCCGATGTACATGTGTAGTGTGTGCGATAGGCTGCTTATAGTTTATCGTTGTGGTATTATGATACTTGAATACTGGTTGTTCAGTCCGTAGATTGTGTCGAAACTCTGTCATGCTCAAAGTTTTGAATTGGAACAACTTCCAGTAGAGGTTACTGAGTTTCTACGTCTTAGTTACTTTCGTAGTTACCCTGGCCACCGGAGCGACTCACATCTAGTACGAAGGAATGCTTCCCGAAGTGCTTGGGCCTGGTAAGTCGTAGCGCACCCGAAGTACAAGTAATCGAGGCAAGCTTAATAGAGATTTCTGATATTGTAAAATTATGTCGGCTATTATAGGGGTGTAATGATGCAGTTATAAAAAAAAAGGAAAAATGCAACATTGGAATGGGTATTCTTTACAAAAAAAAAGGACAAAGAGAGCGGTCTATCTGAACTTTTTTATTTAGACGCATATCTCGAATTTCACCAGGTGCTGCTACCGCCGCCTAATGTGGATTCACAGCACTGTATTCTGGTCCTTATACTACTCACCGTCCGAATGTTCAAACGCACAGTCACAAATTTGGACACTATAGTACGTAAGAGAGTAAAAAAAATTTTAAATCTGCCTTTAGGATGTCGTGCAAGAGTACTGCTGTAGGCATAATCGGATGCCAAGTAATTAATAACAAGATATGCTAATACTAGAGGGCCCGCGCCGTCAAAAAATAAAAGCCTAGAATTTGTGATGAGCCGTTCTTCATTTATCATACTCAACTTTCGTTATTACAACTGCTAACCTAAAAACACCTGGAGGTGAGCGTTTACGGCTTCACAACTGCTGAACGTTGAAACTTTGTCTCTCTCTGACATGGAGAAAATTCATTGCAATCAGCATTGCTGAAAGTTATAGTTTTGATTTGGTATCAAGGATACGGTAGGATAGCATATAGGTCCAATGGTTTGTTGCTTCGCGAAAGTTGTTCCGTCGACCACTGAATCAAGGTTGGATGGATAACTGGTGCTAATGGAAGCTTCTGATACAGGATCTTCAGTGCTGCGAATTTGCGACCTCTGCAGTGCAAGGAAAGCTAGTGCTTTCAGACCACAGTTCATTTGCAGAAGATAATTTTGTCAAATTTGAGTTTCGTTTTGCTCCTAAAATTTCAGGTTTGTGACGTCACAATTGCGTCACGCCACTGTTGCAGCGAAGAGTCTCTGATATTTCCAGTGGCGTGACGTAATTTTGACGTCACAAACCTGGAAATTTAGGAGGGCAGCGCATGCACCCAAATTTGACGCAACTCTCTTCTGTAAATGAACTGTGATTCAGACATAAGGTCACCCAATACTTTGCCATAGATTTGATGTATAGAGAAGGTAATACTCGTTTAAATCAGACTAAGCCTTCGATATCTTCATTGTTTGAATATCAACTGTCGCTGATTAAGATACATTTGCCATCAACTGCAACCTCGTCAAAGTCCTACCAATTCGGGCGCTAGGGAATGCATATATAGTGTAAATTTACCATCATTTGCAACGCGGTCTATTTTCTACCTATCAGTTTTCAATGGAACTTGAGAGGATGACCAGAGCCACCGACCTGGTTATACCACATTGCTTATTCGTCACTGCAGCAAGCGATTTATTTTCTGTCTTATTTTTTCTAATCCAGTAATGTTTTGGCAGTTAGTCCAGTTGATTACTTTCAACTGCCCTGCCGTGGCTGAGGACATTGGCGAGGGAAATTATACCACCAATTGCATCCCTGCTCCTCCTTGCTTTAGCTGCAGGTAATTGTCTTAGTATAGTAATTAATTATTAACGTGTGGGGGGGGGTGCGAACTATGAAAAGCGATGAATGCATGATTCTTTAGAATGCCGAGGCCTCGCTGTAATATCGCTCGCTCAACTCACGAGCGGACGCCCAGCTTGCACGTCGGTTGCTCCCGATACACCGTGCAAGTCGGTAGGCAAGACACCCCCAGAAAAGCGCTTCTAGTCGAACGGCTTGTGAGCTGAACGTCCGCCCAAGCGTCGAACGGGCCTCTTTCTTTCTCTGTTGCTGCTATTGACGTAATTATCTCCACCAAGGACGTTGTGTTTTTCTTGTGTTTGCCTATTTGTCTGTCACCAAGATAACGCGATAGGTTACTGACGGATCTTGATGAAATTTGCTAGGATAGTTAGGCATGTATTAGCAGTAACAGATGATTAACGTTTGGTGAAGATCCGTTCTGCCGTTTGTTTGTTTGTTTGTTTGTTTACATATTTTTTCCATGTACCATGACTCAAAAAGTTATTAAGGGATTTTATGAAGTTTACGTGAGTTGTTCGGTATATCACGAAAAGTATATGACAAAATTTTTATGTTGGTCTGTTTGCTTGTCGCTGTGATTGATTTTATACTTGTTAGCAAAATAACTCAAAAAGTTAGGAACGAATCTTCATTAAATTTACAGGATTTGTTTATGGTGTTCAAAGATATAAAAGATTGAAATATGATGATGATCGGTTGGTGTGGTTGTGTGTTTGAGTAGTAATGGTTATCAGAATGTTTGTTAGCAGCGTAACTCTAAAAGTTATGAACAGGTTCTGCAAAACCACAGAAGCTGTTATTACTATCTTAAGGCACAAATGATTAAATTTTGGTTTTGATCCAAGAAAGGTTTAGTTACAGAACCATTTGAATGTTTCGCTACCGTTGCCTTGCTTGGCGGAAATATGCGCCCTGAGAATGCTCTAGTTTATTCAATACGTCGTACTTGCCGTGCTTTGTTTGCTGTCGCACTTCAACGAGCTACGCGTTACTTTCTTTTTTGTCTTTTGAGGTCCTGCAAAGTGTCGACAGCGGCTAAACCCTATTTTACTATGGCGGATCTACAGTACCTCACTGCCCGGGCGCTACCGTCCAGTTTTATACAATAGGAAAAGACCCTCTTACAGCGACACAGAACAGCCTGTGTTTGATAGGGTTAAGTCACCGTACAATTTTATTTGAGAGTAAGTAAGAGTACCGTCAGAGTTTTATCCATGTTTGTGTAGTGGGAATCGCCAAGAGTCTGAGATTCTTTGGTGCAGGGAGTCTCAATTGGACACCCGTTTACCACAGGAGTCGGAGTCCTCTAACAGAGTCCTATAAGAAGTCTGAGTTTGTGGTGCATGGTATGAATCTTGCATCAGTTGTTCTAAAGAGTTCGACCGTCGACCATCCGAAACTGTGGTCGTGGTTTTTGTGTATCGTGCTGTAAGTCAAGCACTCACTCAGATACTAGCCCTAAGTTCAACACTACCTTTTGTTTATGGAGGAATCTGAAGGGCTACTACGGTCTCATCCGTTGCCTTAGTATTATTAACAGATTAGTGTATGCAGAAGCGGAGTACCATAATTGCTACGTAGGCAATAGAGGTAATTACAAGTACTTTCTTTTACATTTATAGGTACTGATATCTTTTAGAGTGCACTATAGACCGACCGGGGCGGAAATTTGGTAGAGGCCTGGGCCTACAGCAACAACTGGCCGCAGTTGACCGGTGCCGGTCAGTGTATAGAACAACGTTTTCCACTGGGGGTACATATGAACCCACGGACCTCTTGTTTGTTCATGTACGGTCCCCTGATTGGTTCATGTCATGACGCTCGAAGCTTCTGTGGCAATATTTTATTACTTTTGTCCCAGTGATGATACGGCTTAATGACTTACTTTAAGTTATCAGAAAAGACATGTATGTTTTACCAAACTACTGCATCACTTTTTAATTTAAGAGTAGGAATATGGCATAGTTTAGTGCAGAATATAGGTAGGTCTTTTTATTGTGGGAAATGTTAGGTTTTTTTAATAACGATTGCAGCATTGGATTACGATGCTTCAGGTAAGTTAAAAATGTATGATCAGGAGAGTTATTTGTGAAGATTTGCTGTATGGGAATACGATGGACATCATGTGAGTAATTACATGTTAAGCGTAGGGTGTCATGCTTCCATTCTACTCTGTTAATTATAATGACATTGCACTCGATGCTATAAGCATAAAGTAAAATATACTGTGGTCTTTCAGTGCATAATCGACAGGCGGAGGCTATTTTAATGTCGGGGGATCCGTGCGTTTCAAATTGTTGTCACTGCCGAGGGTGCGTAGAGAAATAAAGTTAGGGAGTCACTACTATGGAGTTTGCTCAGGGTCGGGCCTTGCTCATAACAAAATGTAAAGCCCTGTACTATGAGCTCACCGGCTGCTTTGCAGTCCGCAGGCGTCGGCTGTTGGAGGAGTTTAACGAAGACCCAAGAGAGCCTCGTCCACTAGAAGACGCGGACACTCGCCCTCCCTCCCGTATGGACATGGCGTCTCACGTGTGGTGCGCGGGGGGACATGGTTACGCTTCTTGTATCACCATCGGCGGTCAGCGGTCCTGTGGCATAGGAACACGTCAGTCGGAAGCTGCAACACTGTCTTAAATGGAGAACGTTGTTCACCCTTTCCCGAAGCATATGCAGGTGAACCTCATATAAGGTAGGGGATGAGGTTCGAAATATGAACACCTTATGTGATAAGGCACCTCATATGAGAAGTTTAATCAGGTTGTATTTTTTACTGCAGACGTTAAAATTAAAGGAAAGCTGCCGATGGTGCACTGTATCATAAATTATAGAAACTTCAATATACCTATGAGAATAGCGAGGATAATGAAAATTAAATGGGTGACTATCAACCTGAGTACTTTACACGAGTTCCACGTACTGGATATGAATATTGCTACAAACCTTACACAAGTAACCCGTTGTACGAGTGCACCTTATACAAATTTCACCTCTATGTGATGAAAATTGTTTCAACTTTGAAGTAATATCCTCCGAAAACTAGACGACTCCTGGTCGTGTCCGCTCTTGTTAGCCCGTTAACGGGTTAAAGGAAACTTTCTTACGAAAACCTTAAATTAATCTTGACGGTATTGCATTAAGTTGGTAAAGTAATTAACCTTCTCGTGTCTACTCTATAAATTTGTGTACATTACAACTAGTGTTGTTCCTACAAAAACTGGTACTAAATTCAGGCATTGACAGGTTGATGACGGTTATTCAGCGCACTAATCGTTGTGACTCAATTGGGAGAGCGTTAGGAAACGACGTCAACCCTTTAGTGCCTACAGTACACATATGATGACATCACATGTAGTGTTATTCCTACGAAAAGTGATGTTCTATTGAGGCACTAAAGGGTTAACACTTGGAAAATCTGCTAAAATGTAGAATTCACCCACTTTAGATTAGATAAGATTGTTGGCAGTAGACGGACCAAGATCGAGGCCCATTCCTAGAGAGCCGCTGGGCCTTACGCCCCAGCCTTTTATGAGCTATTGCCATTGCTAGTATCACTTAGATAACTGAAGAAGAAAGTCCCCAAAGAGACGATCATGCGAGCACGATATATACATTTATACCTGCTGATCAGTGGAGCTGGGAGACGATAAGTTATTTGGAGCGGAAGAGCAAAGATTATGGATTATAGGGTGGTCTCCGAAGCTTTGGCCGTTAGAGTTTGTGATTCCTGGAGGAGGTGCTCTTAGCTGAGGCTTTCCACTTTCATACTCTTATTACCTCCGCCAAGGAGGTTATGTTTTCGTCGTCTTTGTCTGGCTGTGTGTCTGTCTCTTTATCTGTCACCAAGATAACTCAAAAAGTTATGAACCGATTTCAATGAAATTTACAGAGATTGTTAGGTATGTTAGGAGGAACAGATGATTAACTTTTGGTGAAGATATGTATGTCCATCCGTTTGTTGTTTGTCCGCCTCATTTTTCTCAATGCCATTACTCAAAAAGTTATTGATGGATTTTTATGAAATTGACATGAGTTTTTAGGTATATAACAAAGGGTAGATAATCAAATTTTGGTAATATTCCGTTTGTTCGTTCGTTCGTTTGTCACTGTTTTTAATCTTATGCTTGTTAGCACAATAACTCAAAAAATAATGAATGGATCTTCAGGAAATTTATAGGGGTTGTTAGTAATGTGAAAAGACATAAATGATTAAATTTTGGTGCAGATCGGTTTGTTTGTATGTTTGACTCATGTTTGTCTTAACGTTTTTTAGCTGTATAACTCAAAAAGTTATGAACGAATCTTCAAGAAAATTGCACAAGCTGTTATTACTATCAAACGGCACAATTGATTAAATTTTGGAGTTTATACAAAGAAAATTATGGTTTCAGAGCCAATTTGAATTTTCTGCTACAGTTGCCTCGCTTGGCGGAGGTATGCCCTCTCACAGTGCTCTAGTACAGAGGATACTTTCCTCTATTCTTCCTTTTGTTTCCCAACTTGTGCCCATGAGCTTTTGATCCTGCGTGGGAACATTCTTGTGCGAGGGCTCCACGTTTCTTTTGTCACGCTGCATGTCTTCTTCTCTCCTGGAAGAGCTAGTTTGTGGCGGTACGGAGGCTTAAACTCATATCGTAACGAAGAATTTGAAGCAAGGTGGTAAAAGTGCTAAAATAGGCAAGGTGCTGAAATCAAGTGAAAAGTGCTAAAAAATACATTTTGCTTGTTTCATGTGTAGTCATTTTTCAAATCGTTCATTCAGAATAACTGCTCTAACATGATAAGTTTAAATTAAGAAAGGAAAATGTGTAGCTATGTATCGAATTATAGCGACCTACTTGGATGCTAGTACTTACTAGTAGTTGGCATACATGCTTTTGGTTTTAAAAGCCTTGTATTTTGTACTCATCTCATAAATTATGATGAGAAAAGCGCTAAAGTTTTCTCTCTAAGGGTGCTAAAAATGCTAAAATAGGAATGACAAGCTAATAGACACTTTGTTCAAAGCAGGCTGACGTCACCTCTACGTCAAGGATATCATTCTGACGCCACACTACCACCTGAATTACAATCGTGTATAAGGTTAAGATTATTACGCTAACAAGACCCTTGAGACCACTGCCAACGAGACATAAAGTCTGTTCGCTGAGCCAAACAGCTACTGAATATAGTTACGGTTACAGTGGCAGCATACTCTACTAGACTTGAGAGATGCAGCACAATACTGTAGATAAATTATACCCACGTTGAGAATTATTGTGTAATAAAAAATATATCTAGTATTTCGACCCAACGTGACCAAATTACAACCGTGAGTGAAGTTACAGCCAATCACAGCAGTCGGTGTTTCCGAGATAGGGAACCTACTCTAGCGCGATTGGCTGTAACGGGCTGTTGTGTCACTGAGGCTTCAATTTGGGGCTTTTTTGGTGCATCATTGCTGCCCGCTGCAGCGAAGCGAGGATGTATCAATAAAAAGGACGGTGTGTGCCTGCATCCCGCGGTCACTGCCTGTTAGGAGCCCAGTCAAGGAGGCTGAATAGGACCGGATGCAAAGCCTCGGCAACAAAGCAAAAATTCATTTTCTGGCAAGGCTGAAGCCTGGCTGCACGTAAATATTGCAATACTATATCGGAGTCTTTGATAGTTTCCCGGGTATTAGACTGCAACCATTAAAAAAAGAACGTTGTGTGCGCGGGTTCATAGGCTACAAGAGTCGACGCCAGCCAAGTTGTGTGTGCTGGGCTAAGCAGCGCGCTAGACCAATTTTAAGCTCATTCGATTCACCTTTTGATTGAAGTAATTCAATTTAGGGCACGTCTGCTAGAATTAAAGCTGTAGCATTGTGGCTGGACGGAGCAACATTGGAAAAAATTAAAGTTTGTGGGCCTAATGGGCGGAATATATGCTTTACTTTAGCGTACGTCTATCAATAGTTACAGCCAGACTGCACTTGACGCATTTTGTGTATCATTTGTAGAAGATATCGTCATGGAAAAAACGAGCCGATAAAAATAGTTGGCTGGCTTCATTGGCCAACAACGACAGTGTTTCCTCCTTGTATCAAACCTCCTTGAACCCAGTGTCTCTTCGACTAATGTCAATGGTGGTTGTGCTGTGCTTAGAGTTGTGTATTTCCACGAGGACTCTCCTATTCACATTAATTTCAAACCAATAGAAATTGACTTGAACAAGCCAGAAATATCGCGCTTTTAAAGGTAATCTGAGCGTGAACTAGCTTCAAAGAGCACCGTAGTACAAATTGTGTGATAAATACTGTTAAACCTTTTTTACCTAGAGCAACCGAAGTATAAGGTTTTTGTCGCCGTAAGAAAGTACTTGAAAATAGTTCTGCCATGAATTACAGGTTGGATATGGTAAGGTGTTCGCTATGCACAAGGAGATTTGCATATACACATCACTCAAAATTCACGTTGCTGTAGTCTTTTATTAATGGTACAGAATATTTCCCTGTTCTTAAACTCAATAACGTATACTGTGCATTTTACTACACCATATTAACAATGGTGTTATTATGAGAAATCAAGGATTAATTTCTGCGTTAATGTTTTAAAAGCCTTATAATAATAATAATTAACCTTCGACTCTCAACTTACAGGGGTTCAAGAAAGCTACTACTTGCTATAGTAGTAAATAAAACTCACGACACATTTATTTCAGATCTGGACACGGAAATATCACGCGGACATCAAACTGCCGGCGAAAGATGCAATTACTTTGAGCGAGCAGGTAAGGTCGAGTTATGCGTTTGGTATTTAATGTAGTGAAGTAGCCTACTTCAACTCGCAAGGGAAACTGATGAATGTTAATTTTCATCGCACTATAGTGATGTGTTGATGACAACACATGGGTGTTCCAACGAGATGAACCTCATTTCAGTCTGTTTTGTGAGAGTAACGTGGGACGGTCTGACAGAATATTGACACGGCCGACTACTTGATACGTAAGTTTGGTTATCCGTTGTATAGATGATCAACGTATATATCCTCCATATGCTCTCTTGCTCATATTACAGTAATCGTGTGGCTGGAAATCATGTCCATCATTCTAGGACACTTCGCACTCTCTGAAGATTATCAGGAATGGAGATGTATGCTCACAAAGGGCTATTTTCTTTTGCCTACTACCACAGTAGACATTGAAAACTGTTGATAAAACACGTTGGAGTAGCCAGAATTTCATTCTCGTCTGTTGGAATATTTTTGAGAAGGACGCTTGGATTGTACGAAACGAAAATTAAGATATAGTTATCTGTTATTATAGCGATTAGTGTGGCTGAACGTGAATTTTAACGTTCGTTCAAGGCTGGAATTTTGTATCGGCACTCACACTAGGAACCAATATATACGTCTTGCTATGCATGTTAACCTCTGCACCATAGTAAGACACCCATGACGTACCCGTTAGCGTATTCTATAAATACAGAAGGTTACTCAGCTTTGGCAAAGTCTTGTGCCCGCTTGACACCACAACACCGCTATGGTACGTCACTGCCTAAAATCAACTCTTTCCACTCACTTGTAATAATCTCCACAATTGGTGGCCGCACCAGACCACGAACCCATTGAACTTCACTGTAAACTATTCGAGTTGGGCGTTTTCGTAAAAAATCTTTTTTAAGAATGTCAAAGATGCGAGCGCAAGCGTCAAAGGTTCAGAGGAGCCACGCTGCACCCGCAGTGCCACCGCAGCTTGGCACTCTTTGACTGCGAGTTCTTTGGTGAGCCAGGTGAGGCTGTGAACGTTGCCATGGTGTACATGTGTGTGCGTGTCGGGTTGTGTGTACCCGGTGCTCCCTCGATACAATGGCCGGGCGTACATGTACGTGTGGTGGTCATTGTATTGCTCACTTTGCGATCGTTACCGGTCGGTTTAGTCGGATCAGAGTTGATATGGTAAACCAAGGAATAATATACGTGGAGTGAGGCAGACGACCAAGAATACTTGCAAAAGCTGCTATATAACGCGTGAAAAATCAATTTACGTGAATAAGCAGGAAATTAACTCGTTACTGTGTGTAGTAAATAATTCTTTATCTCGTAGGACTAGCATAATTATGATACTATCGCCCCTAAAATTGGACAGTTTGCATTAATAAGTAAACAAAAAGCAAATGAAGAAGTCATTAGTACAATTTTAACCAGGCGATGTTCCTCGGCTACATGGCTTTCTTTAGTATTCCTCTGTAGTCTGGGGTTCTGCTGCCGATTGCCATCTGTGTTTGCTTGACAAAGTAGTTCGTCGATGTGCGTTCATGCTGGGTGGTGTTGTGCCCTGTGACCTGTCGCATCGTCGCAGAGTT
>LQNS02277998.1:12266886-12279651 GCA_001587735.2 Parhyale hawaiensis
AGCTCACCGGCTGCTTTGCAGTCCGCAGGCGTCGGCTGTTGGAGGAGTTTAACGAAGACCCAAGAGAGCCTCGTCCACTAGAAGACGCGGACACTCGCCCTCCCTCCCGTATGGACATGACGTCTCACTTGTGGTGCGCTGGGGGACATGGTTACGCTTCTTGTATCACCATCGGCGGTCAGCGGTCCTGTGGCATAGAAACACGTCAGTCGGGAGCTGCAACACTGTCTTAAATGGAGAACGTTATTCACCCTTTCCCGAAGCATATGCAGGTGAACCTCATATAAGGTAGGGGATGAGGTTTGAAATATAAATACCTTATGTGATAAGGCACCTCATATGAGAAGTTTAGGCAGGTTGTATTTTTTTACTGCAGACGTTAAAATTAAGGGAAAACTGCCGATGGTGCCCCTGTATCATAGGTTATAGAAACTTCAATATACATATATATATAAGAATTTACATCAGTGATCTCGATCTTAACATCCGTAGTAAAATCAGTAAATTTGCGGATGATACAAAGCTATGTCATACTACAACGAAAAGAGCCGAGCTCCAACAAGACCTTGCCCACTTCATGGAATGGAGCGCAACGTGGCAAATGAACTTTAATGTCGACAAATGCTTAGTAATGCACGTAGGGTTGGTGAACTCTTCCACCTCTTTGAAAATGAATGGGACGGAATTGGCTACTGTCACTCAACAACGTGACTTAGGAATCACTATTACAAACATTCTACAACACAGTCAGCAAGTTGACAAGAGTGTGAAATTGGCAAGCAGAGTACTCTGATTCATCACCAGAAACTTCGAATACAAGTCCAAGGACATTATCGTTCCCTTGTACAAGGCATTAGTGCGGCCACACTTAGAATTTGCTGTTCAATTCTGGTCTCAACATCTCTGTACATATATCGATAACATGGAAAGAGTCCAACGCAGAGCAACGAAAATATCTCAGCTGAGAAACAAGTCGTATGAACGTCGCCTGAAAGAACTGGGTCTGATTTCTCTCGAGCAAAGACGACTCTGAGGGCAACTAATATAGAAACATTCAAGTACTTGAATGGCTTCAACGACCTCCCTATAACAGGACTCTTTGAAAGAGACCCTAATTATCGCTTGCGAAACAACGGTCAAAAACTCAAGCATAAAGCTCGAAGAACAACCTTGAGTCAGCAGTTTTTTCCCTGTTTCATAGTCAGCATTTGGAGTGGACTCCCTTCCGACGTTGTTGGTGAGGTGTCGGTCAACTCGTTTAAAAATCCTCTTGACATACATTGGGAGAGACATCCTCCACAGCTAAGAACTCCTCCTCCCCAAGTCGCAAGCACTTAATGACCAAAGCTTCCCAGGCCATTTTAAGCTAACTTCTTCTCACTTCTGCTCCATCTATATATTTAAGCTCCGCATATCAGCGGCTATCGATCATGCTTGCGGGCATTCATTACCATCTCTTCGGCGGAGATTCTTCTCCCCCAATCTTTTTTATTTCTCTTTTCTTCTTTTCTCTTTTGTTTTCCATTTTTTCTCCTCTCGTTTCTCCATTCCTCTATATCCTACTAACATAATGGCAATAGCTCATAGAAGGCCGGGGTGTAAATCCTGGTGTCTTTGGGAATGGACCTCTTGGTTCGTCTACTGCCGCCTATCTAATCTAATCTCAATTAAATGGGTGACTATCAACCTAAATACTTTACACGAGTTTCAAATACTGGATATGGATATTGCTAGAAACCTTACACGAGTAACCAGTTGTACAATTGCGCCTTATGCAAATTTCACCTCTATGTGATGAACTTCGTTTCAACTTGGAAGTAATATCCTCCGAAAACTAGACAACTCCTGGTCGGATCCGCTCTTGTTAGCCCGTTATCGGGTTAAGGGAAACTTTCTTAGCAAAAACTTAAATTAATCTTGACGGTATTGCATGTGTACATTACAACTAGTGTTGTTCCTACAAAAGCTGATACTAAATTCAGGCATTGACAGGTTGATGACGCTAATTCAGCGCACTAATCGTTGTGACTCAATTGGGAGATTGCGTAAGGCAACGGCGTTAACACTTGAAAAATCTGCTAAAATGTAGAATTCACCCACTTTGAATGAGATGAGATTGTCGGCAGTAGACGGACCAAGAGGCCCATTCCTAGGGAGCCGCTGGGCCTTACGCCCCAGCCTTTCATGAGCTACTGCCGTTGCCAGTATCATTTAGATAACTGAATAAAAAAACTCTCTAAAAAGACGATCTTGCGAGCACGAATTTATACATTTATAGCTGCAGATCAGCGGAGCTGAGAGACGATAAGTTCGTTGGAGCAAAGATTAAGGATTATAGGGTGGCCTCCGAAGCTTTGGCCATTAGAGTTTGTGATTCCTGGAGGAGGTGTTCTTAGCTGTGGCCTTCTTATGCTGATGATGCTTTTTTATATTCTTCCTTTTGTTTCCCAACTTGCTGTGCCCATGAGCTTTGATCCTGCGTGGGAAAATTCGTATGCAAGGGTTCCCCGTTTCTTTTGTCTTGTGCTACATGTCTTTTAGTTTCCTGGGAGGGCTAATTCGTCGCGGTACGGAGGCTTAAACTCATCTATATCGTAATGTAGAGTTTGAAACGAGGTTCTAAAAGTACTAAAAAGTGCTAAAATAGGCAAGGTGCTAAAATCGAGTGAAAAGTGCTAAAAAAATACATTTGCTTCTTTCATGTGTAGTCATTTCTGCAGTCGTTCATTCAGAAGAACTGCTCTAACATGATCAGTTTGAATTGAGAAATGAAAATGTGTAGCTATGTATCGAATTATGGCGACCTACTTGGGATGGTAGTAGTTACTTAGTAGTAGTTGGCATACATACTTTTGGCTTTAAAAAGCCTTGTATTGTGTACTTCTCATAAATTATAATGAGAAAAGTGCTAAAATTTTCTCTCTAGGGGTGCTTAAAAGCTAAAATAGGAATGGCAAGCTAATAGACAACTTGTTTAAAAGCAGGCTGACGTCACCCCTACGTCAGGGATTTCATTCTGACGCCACACTACCACCTGAATTACAATCGTGACTAAGGCTAAGATTATTACACTAGCAAGGCCCTTGAGACCACTGCCAGCGAGACATAAAGTCTCTTCGCTGAGCCAAACAGCTACTGAATATAGTTACGGTTACAGTAGTAGCATACTCCACTAGACTTGAGAGGTGCAGCACAATACTGTAGATGACTTATACCCACGTTGAGAATTATTACGTCCGCCAAGGAGGTTATATTTTCGTCGTGTTTGTCTGTCTGTCTGGCTTTTTGTCTGTCTTTCACCAAGATAACTCAAAAAGTTATGAACCGATTTGGATGAAATTTACAGGGATTGTTGGGTATGTTAGAAGCAACAGATGATTTACTTTTGGTGAAGATATGTCCATCCGTTTGTTTGTTTGTCTGCCTCATTTTTCTCGACGCTATAACTCAAAAAGTTATGGATGGATTTTGATGAAATGGACATGAGTTGTTTGGTATATAACAAAGAGTAAATGACCAAATTTTGGTAATGATACGTTTGTTCGTTCGTTTGTCACTATTTTTAATTTTATGATTGTTAGCACAATAACTCAAAAAATAATGAGTGGATCTTTATGAAATTTATAGGGATTGCTAGTAATGTTAAAAGACATAAATGATCGAATTTTTGTGCAGATCGGTTTGTTCGTTTGTATGTTTGTCATAACGTTTGTTAACAGTAGAACTCAAAAAGTTATGAACGGATCTTCAAGAAAATTGAACAAGCTGCTATGAATATAAAGAGGCACAAATTATTCAATTTTGAAGTTTATACAAAGAAAATTATGGTTTCAGAGCCAATTTGAATTTTTTGCTACCGTTGCCTCACTTGGAGGTATGCGCTCTCAGAGTGCTCTAGTTGTGTAATAAAAATATATATAGTTTTCGACCCAACGTAAATAAATTACAGCCGTCAGTGTTTCCGTGGTCGGGAACCTACTCAAGCGCGATTGGCTGTAACGGGCTGTCGTGTCACTGGGGCTTTAATTTGGTCATGTGAGAGTGTGCAGTTTCCGTTATTGCTGCCCGCTGTAGCGAAGCGAGGATGTATCAATAAAAAATACGATGTGTGTCTGCATCCCGCGGTCACTGTCTGTTACGAGCCCAGTCAAGGAGGCTGAATAGGACCGGATGAAGCTTGGCTGCACATAAATATTGCAATACTATATCGGAGTCTTTGATAGTTTCCCGGGTATTAGACTGCAACCTTTAAAAATAGATTGTGTGCGCGGGTGCATAGGCTACAAGAATAGACGCCAGCCTAGTTGTCTGTGCTAGAATAAGCAGCGCGCTAGACTAGTTTAACGCTCATTCGATTCACCTTTTGATTGAAGTAATTCAATTTAGGGCACGTCTGCTAGAATTAAAGCTGTAGCATTGTGGCTGGACGGAGCAACAGTGGAAAAAATTAAAGTTTGTGGGCCTAATGGGCGGAATATATGCTTTACTTTAGCGTACGTCTATCAATAATTACAGCCAGACTGCACTTGACGCATTTTGTTATATCATTTGTAGAATATATAGTCATGGAGAAAACGAGCCGGTAAAAGTAGTAGGTAGGCTGGCTTCATTGGCCAACAACGACAGTTTCTCCTCCTTGCATCAAACCTCCTTGAACCCAGTGTCTCTTCGACTAATGTCAATGGTGGTTGTGCTGTGCTTGGAGTTGTGTATTGCCACGAGGACTCTCCTATTCACATTAATTTCAAATCAATAGAAATTGACTTGAACAAGCCTGAAATATCGCTTTTAAAGGTAATCTGAGCGTGAACTAGCTTCAAAGAGCACCGTAGTACAAATTGCGTGATAAGTACGGTTAAACCTTTTTTACTTGGAGCAACCGAAGTATAAGGTTTTTGTCGCCGTAAGAAAGTACTTGAAAATAGTTCTGCCATGAATTACAGGTTGGATACGGTAAGGTGTTCGCTATTGCACAAGGAGATTTGCATTTATATATCACTCAAAATTCACGTTGCTTTAGTCCTTTATTAATGGCACAGAATATTTCCCTGTTCTTTAACTTATTAACGTATACTGTGCATTTTACTACACCATATTAACAATGGTGTTATGATGGGAAATCAAGGATTAATTCCTGCGTTAATGGATTAAATAATTATAATAATAATTATTAACCTTCGACTCTCACCTTACAGGGTTCAAGAAAGTTACTACTTGCTATAGTAGTCTTTCGTGCTCACTTTGCTTCCTTCCGATCTTTTACTCGTACTCATCTTTCATCAATCTGTTCTTACTCTTCTTTCCCGACTTGCTGTTCCCATGCGCGTTGATCCTGTGTGGGAACACCCTCGTACATGGGTTCCACGTGTCTATCGTCACACTATGTGTCCCTTGCTTCTTCCTCTGTTAGATCGCCGTTGCTGTGGAGACGGAGACTTAAACTACTCAATATAATAATAATAATTGCTATAGTTGTAAATAAAGCTCACGACATATTTATTTCAGATCTGGACACCGAAATATCATGCGGACATCAAGCTGCCGGCGAAAGATGCGATTACTTTGAGCGAGGAGGTAAGGTTGAGTTATGCGTTGGGTATTTAATTAATGTAGTGAAGTAGCTACTTCGACTCGCAAGTGAAACTGAAGAGTGTTAATTTTCACCTCACAATAGTGATGTGGTGATGACAACACATGGGTGTTCCAACGAGATGAACCTTATTTCAGTCTGTTTTGCAAGAGTAACGTGGGACGGTCCTAACAGAATATTGACTCGGCCGAATATTTGATACATAAGTTTGGTTATCCGTTGTATAGATGATGAACGTATAATATCCTCCATATGCTCTCTTGCTCATGTTACAGTAATCGTGGGGTTGGAAATTATGTACCTCATTCTAGAACACTTCGCATTCTCTGAAGGTTATCAGGAATGGAGATGTATGCTCACAAAGGGCAATTCTCTTTTGCCTACTACCACAGTAGACACTGAAAACTGTCGATCAAACACGTTGGAATAGCCAGAATTTCTTTCTCGTCTGTTGGAATATTTTTGAGAAGTACGCTTGGATTCTACGAAACGAAAAATAAGATATAGTTATCTGTTACTATAGCAATTAGTGTGGCTGAACGTGAATTTTAACGTTCGTTCAATGCTGGAATTTTGTATCGGCACTCACACTATAGGAAAAAAATATATACGTCTCGCTATGCATGTTAACCTCTGCACCATAGCAAGACACCCATGACGTACCCGTTAGCGTATTCTATAAATACAGAAGGTTACTCAGCTTTGGCAAAGTCTTGTGCCCGCTTGACACCACAACACCGCTATGTTAGGTCACTGCCTAAAATCAACTTTTTCCACTCACTTGTAATAATCTCAACAACTGGTGGCCGCACCAGACCACGAACCCATTGAACTTCACTGTAAACTATTCGAGTTTGCGTTTTCGTTAGATATCTTGTTTAGGAATGTCAAAGATGCGAGCGCAAGCGTCAAAAGTTCAGAGGAGTCACGCTGCACTCGCAGTGCCACCGCAGCTTGGCACTCTTTGACTGCGAGTTCTTTGGTGAGCCAGGTGAGGCTGTGAACGTTGCCATGGTGTACATGTGTGTGCGTGTCGGATTGTGTGTACCCGGTGCTCCCTCAATACAATGGCCGGGCGTACATGTACGTGTGGTGGTCATTGTATTGCTCACTTTGCGATCGTTACCGGTCGGTTTAGTCAGATCAGAGTTGATATGGTAAACCAAGGAATAATATACATGGAGTGAGGCAGACAACCAAGAATATTTGGCAAAAGCTGCTATACATATAACGCATGAAAAATCAATTTACGTGAATAAGCAGGAAATTAACTCGTTACTGTGTACAGTAAATAATTCTTTATCTCGTAGGAATAGCATAATTATGATACTATCGTCCCTAAAATTGGACAGTTTGCATTAAAAAGTAAACGTGAAGCAAATGAAGTAGTCATTAGCCCAATTTTAACCAGGCGATGTTCCTCGGCTACATGGTTTTTCTTCAGTATTCCTACAAAATAAGAGTGTTTGTAACGAGGTTGCACTGCCTGGTGAAATTGGGTTTACGCCCACAGGGACGGTTTGGTGTCTTTGATCACGTTTTACCCTTAACGACCGGCTGAAACGACAATTTATGGTAGGTAGGTAGCACAATTTGAAATTCCGTCCATAAAGTTTGATTGTGATTGAAATTTTTACTCAGTGCTATCCCTATGAACATTATTGTGCGATATGGGCAGTAATTTACAGCAGTGTGAACGTTGCACCCCAATGTCGTCACACTTCGCTTCATTTCTTGTGGCAGTTAAATTCTACCTGTTTCGCTTGGGGCCACGGTTGGCTGGCTATATACATTTACATTAGTCTGTGCCGTTCTGCTTCATAGCAAGCAATATTATGTGTGGATCTGTCTTTTCTCCACCCTATCTGAAACAAATAGATAAGAATTTCACCTTATAAACTATTAATGGATACGTAACAACTCCGGGCAAATACAGTATTAGTATATGGTACTCCTTAGCAAGCATGAGATGTAGGATTAGGATGGGGCTGCTCATCCTATGTTTTGGGGAGTCTCGCCCCACAGCTTAATCCCGGAGGCAAAGAATGCAACGGGAAGACTCAATAGGACTGAAATGAATCAATGCTGTAACCGCACGTAGCAAATTTACATCACATCGACGAGTCGAAGTGTTTTAGGTGTGAGGCCTGAGACCTTCGTATATGGTTGTCTTGCACATATCATCGTATTTTTTCGATTTATTTCATTCAGTCTCCCGCCCAAGACTGGCCAGCTACTTGAGCTGCAAAATACCGAAAAATGTTGTCACCAAGTACAGAAAGTTCGGGCAATAGGCTACCTGTTACTGTGGTTTCTCTCGCGTACAGAATTGGCTATAATGGAGCTTATATATGTTGGTAAGGAATAGATATATTCTGTGAAGAGTACTGTGAAGTGAATATGAAGTGTAAATAATTCTTCAATCAAGATAAAGAAGTTAAATTGCATCAGCAAAAGGGAACAAATTCGGCGCTAGTGTTGTGTTCCACCAACATGCACTGCAATTTTCTATAGATAATTGCTAAATTAGTATATATTATTTTCATTTATTTATACGCTTGAGATAAATTTTGCTATTTAAAACGATTTTTCTGGTGAAATTAGTTAAAATACTCCTAGGCTGCTCAGCCATAGATTCGTCGATGATGACGTCACTTTTTGGTGCTAATTTTTCGTGAGTCTTCCCGTTACGCTCTTTGCTTCCNTTTTTCTGGTGAAATTAGTTAAAATACTCCTAGGCTGCTCAGCCATAGATTCGTCGATGATGACGTCACTTTTTGGTGCTAATTTTTCGTGAGTCTTCCCGTTACGCTCTTTGCTTCCTGGCTTAAGCGAACCTGTTTCAGTTAGCTACTTCTTTCAAATATACTTCCGTGACCGCTTCTATTTTTGCCCCTCTCCCTTGTGTCCAGGAACGTTCTGTTCTTCTGCTTCTTTAATATTTGATGCTTCCCTGCTCAGTTTGTCTGTGGGTGTTTTCTACTGATCATAACAGTATTAATAATAATTATTATTCTGTTCGTCCAATACATTTTTTCTCGTACAGTAGCTAATTCATATCGTGCTTCAAAACAACATTGACATAAGGTTCTGCATATTGCTATTGACAAGAAAAAAATCCTTCGTACTGCTGCCAACTCGATGCGTGACCGTTGTCTTCCGCGATGGTAATGCTGGCGATATCTTTATGCTGATGGCACAGACGTTCCCCTCCCGTGTTTGGGGGGCACCAGCCCTAGTGAGGGGGTTTGTTTATACCCTCGGTGGTTGCTAGGCACGCCTGCGTCTCGTCCTCCTGCTGCCGCCCCTAGCGGGTGCTGGCGTCATGGAAGTGTCGATGCCTGACATTTACAGCGAACTTTGTAAATGCGTGTGCGGAGGCGTGGCTGAAGAGTTACTACGCGCTGTGCAAGACTTGAATTAAACCGTGAGCTTGTGCCCTGGAAATACTACCGTTGTACAGTTGCCCGCTCCAGTAGTTGTACTTCACTGCCATGTCCCTCAAATGAATGATCCCAAAGCCGTTGGTGATCGCCTCCGGCATGATGGCCAAAAACTGAAGCATCCAGATCGAAGAACTACCTTACGCCAGAAGTTTCTTCCGCATTTCCTGGTGAACAGTTGTAATAACTCCCCTCCGAAGTTGTCAGCTAGAGCAGACAGTGAACACGTTCAAAATTCAAAAATGGTTTTGCCGAACTCTGGGAGCAACACCTTCCACAGCTACGAACTCTTCACCCAGGAGTCCCAAGCTCTTAACAACCAGATTTATGGAGGCCAGCATAATCCGCATGTCGTATGCCCCAACTAACTTAACGTCTTCGAGTCCCCGCGCGGCTGCTGCAACTAATCGTGCTTATATGATCACCACCTTCGAGGAATATTTTCTCTTTTTGTTCTTCCTATGGTATCTTCCTATGGTATCTTCCTATGGTATCTTCCTATGGTATCTAAATAATTTTGTCGACAATAGCTCATAGTGGGCCGGCCGGAACGTGAGTCCTGGCTGCTGTCTGGGAATCGGCCTGTTGGTCCATTTACTACCGACGATGCAATCCAATGTCTACGTTTTTACCGTTTCGTAGGATTTCGAGCATCCACAACTTGTTTAACTGGTTAATAGAACCGAGGCTTGAAAAGCTGGCATGATGTTAAAAAATTTGTTGGTTAAGTTCGGTGGTCGTGGGAAGGTTAAGCTTTCCTAACGGAATCCAAGCTCTTCATCCTAGAAGTTAGGCTCGGACCGCATGGGTGGTTGTTGCATCACACTCCTCTGGGTGGGTGTCGCTGGGATTTCTTATCAACCTACTAATTCCGTTATTTACTGGTGTTATTTAGGTGGGTGTCCATGGGATTTTTCGTTAACCTACTAACTTCCGTTGTTTAGTTGTGTCATTTGAGTGGATGATCCTGGGATTTCTCGGTCAATGTAGTAACTTTCGATATTTACTTGTGTCATTTGTGTGGGTGTCCCTGGGAGTTCTTTGCCAGTCTGTGAGCTTCCCATGCACCTTGTCTAAACAAAAGTCTGTCCACCCACAAAGTGGTAGAAGGAATTGAGCAATGTTCTTACTTTTTTGCAGAGAGTCTGGTGGGTAGACCTAGATGTAACCCATGCCAAAAACTAGGATTAGCTGGCCATCAAAAACGACGGCGTTGAATTTATTGTCTGTCCACCCAAAACGAAGCAGAAGGAGTTGTCATATTAATAATTTTTGTAGGCAATCAGCTGGGTTGACTGAGATGTGAAAAGTGGCAAAAATTTTGAGTTACCTGGCCATAAAAATGAGTAGGTTAAATTTGCAACTCCACCCTAAAAGAAGCAGAAATAGTTGAGCAATGTTCCTAATTTTTTATAGGGTGATAGATGGGTTGATGTTGATGTGAGCAATGCTAAGACAAAACTGGATTTAGCTGGCCATCAAAAATGACAGCGTTGAATTTTGTCTGTCCACCTAAAAAGAGGCAGAAGGAGTTTAGTGATAATAATAATATTTCTTATAGGTAGTCAGGTGGGTTGACTGAGATGTGAAAAAAGGAAAATTCTTAAGTTAGCTGGCCATCAAAAATGACGTCGTTGAATGCATAATTCAAACCAAAATGAAGCAGAAGAAGTTGAGCTTTTTCAGGAAGCCAGGTGGGTTGACTGAGATGTGACAAATGCCAAAAATTAAAGTAAGCTGGCCATTAATGACGGCGTTCAGTTTGCCCCCACCGCGGGTGATGGTCATACACCACGATGCGTTCTATGCGTTGAAATACGGAGGTTCAGAATTTTGTTACTTTCTGGTACTCGATGCGTGTATACCTATATCAAAGTAGAAGAGTATGTTATATGTATTATGTATCGCATAACTATATAAACGATAAACGAAAGAGACTTATATCGAGGATGAACTGCATGACTATTTTACATTATGATTTATTTCATCAAATATATTACACACAACATATTATTGCGTCGCAGTTTGTGAACTACGCAACTACATTGTTACCTTCAGTTCAGAACAAACATAGATTTTTACAAATGATCGTAACAAAAACATTCGATATTTAGTTAGTCTAATATGGTTTTGCCTCACATGGTTTTTGTCTGGGTTTTTAGTTTCATCTATAAAAAGGCCAGTTCACCACACAAGCAACTCTCGCTCGGCAAAATGTTGCTGACAGGCTAGTTGGGTTTGATACTTGACTGTGCGTGTGAACCAAGGTTTCCTAGATGACTTGGTGTCAACGGTGTGTTGGTACAGTGTAACGTTCTTCACAACATGTTTACAGAATAACCGTTAACTAGTTCGTAACGTAAATTTGTTTACAGAATTACTAGTGTACTTGTGTCAGCGACCAACATTTGGAATTACAATATTGTTTATGTGATTATGTCAAACTTCATTAAAAAAAACAGTTTAGCTACAACTTGTCGTCGACATGCGGCTTAACAGCAGTGTGTAATAATTTATTCCCATAACACGAAAGGTTATGTTTGCTTGTTCTGCATGCGCTCAGTAAAAAGATGCTGAAACAATTCAAACAAAATAATCAGCTCTAAAGCATTAATAAATCTCCTACTGCCAGGAAAGTCTTTATATATCTTACTGCTTTTGTTTACAAAAGGAAAAAATTTTAGGTTAGCTTTATAAAATTCCTAAACTAAGTGGTTTTGCAACAAGATTTGGAATGAAAACAATGGTAATTGGCGTATTTGAGCGCGTCTTTTGTCTGTAGAAATGTAGTTAGAGGCCAGCCTTTCTCCATATTCTATTTTTTTACATTATAGACTATGTAACATACTCGTACTTGCACAGTGTTTTTAAAATATCTAAAGAAGCTAGAAGCTCTGACGTGATAGCCTACATGTTTTACTGTAAAATTGTAAGATATTAAGAACGTTTTTGCTGCTCTTTCGTTACCTATTCGAAACCCACGAAATGTTTATATATGCAAGCAACGCTGTTTTATGACCCAATTAGATTTCGAAACTATTGATTTACATACGAAGCTCACCTAGAGTTCACGTCGACGGGGTCTTTAATACAACCTACATCATTCTGCCGTCGCACACCCTTCCTCTGTCAGTTGTTAAAGTAGCGACGTCGTTTGTTAGCCGACGGGCTGTGACGGCAACAACAGTTGCTAGTGTGAATCAGCCTTAACTCGCCATTTTTCAGAAGTTGTGGACAGGTGATGCACATTACGCGCCAGCTACAGGTGTTTTCATTATTAAGAAATTAGTAGCCCTTGCCGTCCTGAAAAATGACGGCAGAGAATAATTACCTACTTCAGTGAAAACGCTGTTTTCTTCACTCCTCGTCGTGGTTATGCTATAGGAAGAACATATTTACATTTCTTTATTAAACTTTAACCCAAGCTGCGCTTCGTAACTCGGATCAAATAAAGCTCTGCTGTGAGAAGAATGTGAAGTTTATTCTCCGTGCTACTGCTTTGATGTAATTCCGACGTCTTCTTGCTTAGATTCCGATTTGGCAAAGCAAGAAATGCATGCACCTTAACGGATGCCTGAGTTGTGCTGGCATATTGTTAGGTTGGCCCTGATATTCACCTTTCTCTTGTCGTTGCCCTCAGGGGCATATTGTGGCGGGCCCTTTCCCTGCCACAATATGTTTGGGCATTACGCACCCAAGGGTCCCGAGTGCCTTCTCCGCAGGGGATGTAGC
>LQNS02277998.1:12287700-12297962 GCA_001587735.2 Parhyale hawaiensis
AAATCATTGACAATTTAAAACGCGCCCTAGTCGGCGCACGAGCCTGTGGTTAAACACAGGAATAGTTCGGCGCGATATAGGCAGTGTGCCACTGAAGCGCTAGTAAAAACTTCTACTACTATTTACTTACTACTTACAAGTTGCACCCACCCCCAACTCTCACGTGGAAGCCTTGCAACGCCGTTTGTAGTCCTTATGTTTCTTTTGCACCGCAGCTCCCACTCAGCTCCTTGATTGCACTTGTACTCTCGGCTACGCCAGGTAACGCATTATTCGGCACTCAAAGTCTTTGGATGAACATTTGTAGTTAAATTTGTACTAAAGCTCCCAATGCTAGTGAGCTTCACATTCAGTTGCCCGAAGGGCCGTTTCAATCTTCCGTTTTCTCTCACACGTTATGTTGTCATCAAAATCTCGCCCTGTGACTCATTTAGTTAGCCAGTCGAAGAATCATTTTAATACAGTCTTACATTAGTCTTTCGTCAGAAGTTGATAGAGTGCAAAGGTCTGTCAATGTAACTTACAGAGTCACTCAAAGAGCGATTTTAGTATCATTTTTCATCACAAGTCATGGCCATGGCAATGTCTGTCAAGGTAACTTACTCAGCTGTTTCAAGACTCATTAATTTTAACATTTGACATCACGCGTTACTGGATAGCCCCGAGCTTTCGCACAATAAGTTCCTCGGCCCCTCGGAAGTCAGACCCTCATTTGTTCTGCACAATCCAGCGTGCCCGGTACACTGCGTCACTCCAGCGTCAAATCATCAATAAGAGCGTCGATAAGTGGTCACCACACGCACACCATCGGCTGGGCTTCTGGGAATGTGTGTGTGTGTGTGTGCGCTCTCAGAATGGGCGGCTGAATTATTTATCGCCGTGAGGGTGAGCCATCAGTTAGGATAGTCACTCTTGAATTGGTATAAACTTTTAAAAAAACGTTAATGGATAATTCTATTCGTCGTCATACTGTCGACAGCAGTTAAAAGCTGTTTGACGTTTTCAGCACAGCTGTAGCTATGGAAACCCGAATTTTGGTTTCGTATGTTAAGCCGATCTTCACGGGGATATTTTCCTTTGCTACATCCCTTCTTCACCCTATTGTATCCCGACTAGAAAAAGTTGTAATGCAAAGTACTTCTTCTGGCTGATTGAGGTGAGGCGCTGTATCGTTACTCGGATGATATACATGTTCGGTTGGAGCCACAATTTGATCTACAAGTATATGTGTGTGGCGGATGAATAATTTAGCTGTTAAACTGTGAGTCAAGTGGTGGATTGGTATTGGCATTCCTTTGTTGAGAGCGTCAAGCTCAGTGGAAGACTCAGGTAGTCCATATGGAGTTGACGTTAACCGCATAGTTTGTTCTTTAAACTTCTATTTCTTTTTGCTCACTTTGCTTTCCTGCTATTTTGTTCCCATTTGCCGTATATATTCTGTTCTTCCTCTTCTCTCTTGGCCTACTATTGCCTTGCGGGTCTGTTTGCTCTGTCATATTGTACTGTATAGACAGAAAGATGAAACAAAAACAATTACAGGGAAGCAGTTTAAGGACTCGTGTCTCGAGGGAAGATCGCGCGACTTCTCAACTAAAGAAGACTTTTCTAAAAGATGAAAACAATTTTTCAGAGCTATAGTTTTTGGGTTAAGAAAATTGTTATCGTATAATGTCATTCATTGGTGAAAGAGAATCAAAAATGATCGCCTGTAAGACAAATGCGTTTATGCAGGAGTCACGCTATACAAGCACACGCCCAACTTATGAGCAGATCTTCGCCTGTTACACAGTGAAAGTCTGTATGTATAGAAAATAGCACTGATGACGTTCGAGCTGAATGTTCATTTGTTCATTTATAAGTTGAGTGTGCGACTGCACAGTGTGGCCTCGGCGTTAATAAATATGCTGGGAACGCAACCTAGGTTGATGAAGCACTTTTACTATGCGGTACCTATATGTACATATAATATATGTAATACAGTAATAGAATCTAACGTTTGCAGTTGTTCGCTAGGGTTGAGTTTTGCGGTGGTTCGCCATACTTTGGAAAAGGTGTTTTGACGCTAAAATAAAGTCAACGTGACTGTACCCTCCACTGAGAAACCCACACGCACTGGTTCGTGCCTCAGATCTGTGACGGCTGGTCCAAGAAGAGTGCATGACTGCAGTGGACTGCTGATTATCAGGGTTATGGCACCGGAGATGGAAACAACTGGAACCCTCATCATTATTTTTAGTTAGGAAAAATACCTGTACGATAGCATCTGAACGCCTGAAATGTCGACTCGTCTGCGAGCCAAGTATATATCGCAAGAACCCTCCTGTCTGTCAGACTGGCTCGATGCCCGTACTTGCGTCCAAGAGTTTGGCACTCCAGCATCTTGTGACTGCCAAAATCAATAGGAAGATTCTGAGGGAATGGTTGTCGTATTGGGCAACAAACCTTAGATTAGATAGCTGGCGGTACACGCAACAACAGACCCATTTCCAGGAAGCAGCCGGGACTGGCGCTCCGGCCCTCTATCGGCTATGGCTATTATATCAAAATCAATTAGACATAGATATATTTCTCGAATAGATCACGTATTTAAAATATTTCTAATTTGTATGTGAAGAGCCTATGTCTGATGTGTTAATGGTATGAAGTCTAAAACGCGAATGACTGGAGTTGCTCGCAGGGTCCGGGAGTCGATACCCGTACAGCCAGAGGATTAAGATCAGTTATGAACTGTGAGCAGTGGTACAGCCGAGGTCATTGTGTTTAGGCTAGACTTTGTTCTATGGATGTAGATGGACATGTTTCATTGCGTAGCATGTCTAAATCAGGAGGCAACGGCATCAGCATTACAAGATATTGAAAATATTCGCAGTTTCAAGATCTCTAGTTGCCTGTTGCACTGTGAAACCTTGAAGCGTTTGGAGATTCCATCCGAACTGTACTCTTCTATTTGTAAAATAATTGGAAATATGCGAATTGTTTTAAACCTAACGCATAAAGTTAGTTCAGGCATAGGGAGTAAGCAGAGACAAGTTGGTTGCGGCAGATTGTGTCCACACGTGGTGGTAATAAATGATCTAAACTGCACAGGAAGTGGACGATATTATTGCCGTAAAATTATTGATATTAACACCATTCTCAACTGGCAATACCTCTTCGCAGATATCACCAGTTGATAATTTACCAAAGCAATGCATTTTTTTCTCGGTAAATTGTGATATCGTCTCTAGTAGTTAATTACAAAATTCAAGTAATTTTCACTGCCCGATGAGTAACCGTAAGGACATCTAGTTTTCATCGTGTCCGTCCCACCGGCCTTGATGTTTCGTGTGTTGCATTAAGGATACGCTTAAAAAAGACATCTTTTGCCTTGAAGTTCCCTCCCTGTCGGGACTTGGTGAGTTACGGGCCTGGAATATTCCGACGTGTTTACAACAGCGATTTTAATTCTTCATTTGCACAGAATTTTGTTCCAATCGGTAACTGTATATGTATAAAGTAACGTTGCTTATTTATTTCATTTCGGGTTAAAATCAGAGTTTTTTCGTTTGATGGAATCCCAAACACGCAGGGTTGCGACTCTAACACGACTTTGATCTTCAAAAGGTAGCCTCAGCCAAACTCGAGTGATTTGACCCAGTGTGTGCTTGAACAGCTGGTTGCCTGTGTGTCTCTGGCTGCGGGGTGCAGGAACTAACCGGTAGCCTTTGTAGCATAGGTCCTCTGCGATTTAGGTAAACTAATCCACTCTGCTATCGCTTCATGGGCATGAAATAGGCCACAGGATCAGCTAAGTTAGTTTTCCCATCATATGACATGGGGAGCAGCTACTCCAGTTTATTTTCTTTCCAGCTTTATACTCGCACTGGTGTCTTTTTTCTCTGATCTCCCTCTTCATTTTTTAACTTGTCGTTCCTATGCGTGCTGACTAGAGCCTGGCTCCCACGTTTCTCTTGATAGTCTTCATGTCCCTTTTTTCCCTCTGTTTGTATCGCAGTGAACTCTGTGGGTGAGGAGGTTTAAACTGGGAGATTACTGCTACGGGCGATCTTCTATATTATTTTGTCATCTCTTACTACGATTACACTTTTAACTAAAACGCCTCGTGGCGTAAGACCATCACCCAAGGTGGGAGAAAATTTAATCGCAGTCGTTTTTCATGGCCAGCTAATCCTAGTTTTTCGGTGTGAATCGCATTGAGGACAGCCCAACAGACTCCCTGCAAAAAATCATGAACATAGCTCAACTCATAGCATATTGGGTAGAGAGCAAATATCATCGCCGTCATTTTTTATGGCCAGCTAATCGTAGTTTTTTGCATGGGTCACATTGAGGGCAACCCACCAGACTCCCTGCAAAAAATAATGAACATTGCTCAACTCCTTCGACCACTTATTGCGTTGATTGACAAACAATTATACATACGAACTTAAATTTAAGAAAAAAACATTAACACCTCTCTTCGCTTCACTCGCAGGTGATAATAATTATGGATGAGGTTACTTTCCACTGCTGCATCGTACAGTACAGTACATAATGTGAGCCCTAATCAGATGCTGGTGGTAGTTTTGTCTCATGATAAGATTAGCCATTGCCCTTCACTGGTGAAGTTATCGACGTTGGTGTTCTTATTCCCCTGCGTGCAGTAAGTGTTGTGTCTGACGCCAAAGAGCTAACAGTTAATGTTGTGCTGCTCACTGTGTGGTGGTGTGTGGTAACTTGTGGGTTATAAGGTTTAGAATGGTCCAAAATTTTTTGCCCATTAATCATAGTCCTGATTTAAACCATTAATACCCATAGCCCTCATTTAACTCATTTGCTCTCCAGGTCCTCATTTAACTTTTTAACCGTGAGTCTCGTTTAACGAATTAACGCTCAAAACCTTCATTTAATTTCATAACACCTATGGTACGCATTTAACTAAACAATGTCTGTACGGTATTCCTTCTTTAACCTGCTAATACATGCTATCCGTTTTTATATGTATTAATGGGAAAGGACATTGTTAATAGTTCCACTCCTAAAACCAGTCAATGTTCATTTTGGACGTTAGTGGGCTAAGCAAATTAGGCATAACCGTTTTAATTTAAGGGAATCGTACCGCTTGGTAACTTTGCTGGTAGCTTCGTGTCCGTCCAGTACTGTACATCGCTTATCTCAAAATGTAGGCTGGGTTACGTTAGGTTACTTTAGGGAAGTTTATGATAGGTTCAGTTCAGCTAGAATAGGTACCCAACCTCACTTATACGAATCCATTTTATACCCGTACGTACGGCCCCGTACTATGTATACCAGTACCCTAGGTGTTTGGTCAGCTCTCAGAGACATCTTTTGTTTGGCGTTCACGTTTTTTCCATTGAGCAACTTATGATATTTTTGCAGCTTTAGCTCATTTCTTTCTCCTTTGTTAAGACGGTGTACTCTGACTCTGCATGATTTAATGGATATTATTGACGTACGTTTTTTTTTACTTCTCTTGCTGTAATTTTTTCTCTCGTAACTCATGGTTGTGATACGGAAGGTTTTACTTAACTGTGACTTAATTTAATTTTGTGATCAGTAACGGAAATGTCAATTTGTGACATTTTATTGCGATGCCACATGGTTAGCTGTAACTGTGATTACACTGAACTTGACAGTATAGAATTATATATATATACCCTCTGCCAGTGGAAAGTAGGTTTATTTTGAAACCATCATTTATTAAATATCTCAACGAAACCGGCCACAATTCTAGTGTGATAAAAGAAGAAGTTTTTTTATGTTCAAAGTTTCTATTGAGTCAGTTCTATGCAAATACTGTATTACGAGTAATTTTACCTAAATTGGCTCTTTGAACAGATGTGCTGAGCTGTACACGGAATACCAAACAAACTCCCCTATGGACCTCCTCACCGGCAGTGTTGTGGCGAGGGTGGCGCAGGAGGCTGCTGGGAAGGCAGTGGACGTCGTGTCCTGGGAGGCAAAGGACTTAGCTGCCAACTTTAGCCTCATGCGAACCCTGCAGGTGAGGTTGCTGTCATGGGAGACCGGACTTCTTTACCAGAGATGTAGAGATCCATGCGACAACTCTCGCCACGCAAAGGAGTCTTAACTTGGAGAGTTATAGCACGAGCAGGTAGATGCCTTTCCGCTATGACAAAATTTGACCTAATCTTGTAACAGATAAAAAAAGACCCATAGTGTTGTATATAAATGGCATACTTAACACTCTCTACTGTGTGGGCCAAATATTTAAGTAGTTCATCAACTGTTCTTACATTCATTCTACTTTGTTAGATACAAGTGAAGGCAGATGGACACCTGACCACCCTCAAGTTCGTACTGAAGCACACCTGTACGGGGACAGATATATTTGACGCCTACAGGCTGCGGGCCTTCGTCAAAGAAATATTCTTCTACCAAATTTTGGCTCCTTTGCTGAATGAAGAGCTCAAGAAGACGGGGTCGGAACCTCTGAACATCCCTCGCTTCTACTACGGCGCCACGTCTGCAGGTGAGCTGGGTTGGAGATCATGAGTGAAACAAGCGCCTCTATGCAGTCCGTGTCTCTTCCCGTTTTTGTCTCACGGCCTCTCGAAGAATTTGTATTACATTTATTTTTTGCAGTTTGTCAAAAAAAAAAAAATCAAATATTGCGAAAAAATGTACAACTCCACTGACCCATTTCAATGGCAAGTCGACTGGTCGGGCTGCTGATTTGGTTTAAGTGCATCCCCGAAGCGATTGGACTGGGAAAGATTCTGAAAATACAAGATTTCGTCTTTATCTGAAGATATAGACCATACATTGACTGGACACTGAAATCGGGCCTCTTGCAGTTGGGCCGGGCGGCCGAGTTACATAAGTGTTAATAAATGAGTTCCAATAATCACAGAAACCTCAAACAAAGATTAATTTCTCGTCGTAACGTAAGGAATGTGTTGCTGAGCAGGGAATCTAAATTCACAATCGTATATCTTCAGTAAGCGACATATATATCATACTTTCGAACGCCAAGAATTATTGGAAATTCATAATAATTTCTAGGATTATGAAAATTTTATTGCACAAATTGGCACATAGATACTATAGGTAACGTACTTTAGTATCACATATAATTGAGTTTTTTTTCCAACGACGGATTTGAAGGAATAACCTCAGAAATTAAATTGATGTATATAGAGCTTTCGGTAGAGCTCATCCCTATAGCTGCAAGGAGAGGAAGCTTAAGAAATCCCAGTGGCCAGTAATACTGAAAAACCTGATTAAAACTACAGTAATACTACAGAATAAAACCACATTAATAGCCATGAAATAATGCAGAATGACCCATGAGATGAAGATACCAAGACAGCCGCTAAAAGACATTAAAATGACATTAAAATGACATTAAAATGACATTAAAATGACATTTTGATGCTGATACAACCCTTCATCACTGGAACCATCTTTAGTTGCACCATGTCATTTCACATTACCACCTAGGAATACTATGCCACTTTGCGGTTGCCTACGTTACATCACCTCAGGGTTACCTACGTTACATCACCTCATGGTTGCCAATGTTACATCACTGAACGGTTACCTAAGTTGAAACACTTTCATAGTTGCGTAAGGTCTTAGTAAGGTACCGACAAATTCAACTTACTGTAGTACCAACAAACGATGTGAAATATACAATGACCATGTAGAGCAGTACCAACGGATGTAATGTACTAAATAACCTAATGATACAAATATAGACTTCATGGTTGCCTACGTTCACTAATTTAGTGGACGACTATTTTACATTGCTTTATGATTGCCTGCATTGCATGATTTAGTAGATGAGTATGTTAGATCACTTCATAGTTGCCTCCAGTACATTTGCTATTGAATAGATGACAATGTTACATCACTTCATAGTTTCCGGAGTTAAATTACTCCATGGTGGCCTACATTACATCACTTCACAGCTGCCCATGTTAGATCACTTCACAGATGCCAATGTTAGATCACTTCACAGGTGCCAATGTTAGATCACTTCACAGATGCCAATGTTAGATCACTTCACAGCTACCAATGTTGGATCACTTGACAGGTACCAATATTAGATCACTTCACAGCTGCCAATGTTAGATCACTTCACAGTTACCAATGTTAGATCACTTTACGACGGCCAATGGTACATCAATTCACAATTGCCAATGCTAGATCACTCTAGGCTTCCCAATGCTACATCATTTCACCGTTGAAGATGCTAGATCATTTCACGGCTACCAATGCTGTAGCACTTCACGGCTACCAATGCTGTATCACTTCACGGCTTCCAGTGCTGTATCACTTCATGGCTACCAATGCTGTATCATTTCACGGCTACCAATACTGTTTTCACTTCATGGCTACCAATGCTGTATCACTTCGCGGCTACCAATGCTATATCACTTCATTGCTTTCAATGCCCAATGCTACACCATTTCATGGCAGCCAGTGCTTCATCATTCAGATCACTTCACAGTCGCCAATGCTATATCACTTCACGGCTACCAATACTGTTTCACTTCATGGCTACCGATACTGTTTCACTTCATGGCTACTTCATATCTGCAAGCTGCTTCGACTCACCCTTCAACTCTACTGTCTGTTCTGATCATCTTGTTGAGCCCGTCTACGGTACTAAATAAATTTCATTACCATTTTCATCAGCTCTTTACTTGGCATTTCATTACAAATCGAGCATACTACAAATCTGAAAAGCTTCTGTTCTACAAATGAGACTGTTTATTTCGCAAAATCTTGCGAAATAGTTTTACTCGACTGCAAATTTCAAAGGATGTCATAAACAGTTGCTCTACGAAATTACACCTCAAGCCTTAATATTTTTGTGAATTTGTTGTGTAAAGAAGTTTTAAAAGTATGAACAGGCTTGCTAATCAGTCATTACTGAATGCAAAAGAATTAAGGCAAATAGCTGAACAAAGTATGAAAAAGTAATGTGAGAACATATAAAAATGCGTCTGCGGCACCGTGCAGTCAGGCCCAACTGCGGGACCGAAATCTGCCTTAGGGGCCAGTGTCCAGTCAATGTATGGTGTGGTCTATGCTGAAGCATTTACGAAAATGTAAACTTCGGTTTCTCTTAGGAGTAGTAGTATTTAAAATGTTCTCCTTTTTGGAAGTTAGGCATTAGCTATATGGTGGAGTGCTATCTCGCTGTTTTGTGCTTCTCTGCGGGTTGAAGGTGTTAAATTCTTCATAATAGTAATAACAACAGTAAAGTTTATTAATACATCTTAGAAATTGCAACAGAACCCGAAAAAATAATGAAGTACTCTATAGTAGTATTAAGCCCATTGGTGGCTCAAAAGCTATGGTGTTAACCAGGGTTGGCAAAAACCATGTTTTTTTTTTGTTTAAACCAAAAAGCCATGTTTTTTTTGGGTAAAACAAAAAACAATGTTGGTTTATTTTATTTTTTTTTAACATTTCGTTGTTTTTTTTCTAGTTCTAGGAATTTTATCCAACGCCCAAAGAATTTTCTGTTTTGTATACATGTAGTTAACTAATCATCAACAATCTTGGACGCTGCATTTCAACTTCCTATTGTAGAAGAATGACTTAAAGAAAAGGGGTTCGGAAAAAACAGTAAGCAGAGCACCTGTATTTGGAATGGCTACATTTAATATCCAAACTGCAGAGAAGCTATGATTTCTCATTATTGCAATGTACACTTCAAATTACAAATATATATGTACAATTTGACAGAATTTGCTAGCCACTAGCTAATTAAAAACAGAGTAATAAACTGAAGAAAGTGAAATACTGTAGCTATAAAATCCTTTGAAAAACACTTAAATACTTACCTTACCTTGAGTTACCTTGAGAGTCTTCGGAAGAAGTCCAGGTGAAGTTTCTCACATCACCTCACCTCATCACTCTGCTGGGTGTCTTCTGTGGTGCCGCAGTTTACAACCAAAGAGAGAGCCAGGAGCGAATTATCTCCACAGGGCACGTAGCCACTGACCGCAGGTCTATCTGGTATTCTTCTTAAATGTGAATCCAGCAAATTTTTGAACTCTACAGTTTTGATATCAGTGGCGTTTCGAATATGCCGAGGTATTTTGTTAAGCAATCTTGCTCCTCGTACAGCGAAGCTATTAGAATATTTTGTGGCCTCAGCTTGTCCACCATCTCTGCTTGGGATACGGATATCACAGGTCCTTCCAGTTCTTTCCGAGTGTCTGGCGACAATCCGCTCATTCACATTCACAGTGATACGTTCCAGAATTTTCCAAACATATATG
>LQNS02277998.1:12314409-12330939 GCA_001587735.2 Parhyale hawaiensis
AATACAAAAGATGAAGAACTAGCAACGAGTTGTCAATCAAGCCTTTTACGTAAATTTAAGAAGCTATAGTTCGGAACAAAATTACTCTTCATTAGATCTTCCCGAAATCATCTACGCAGCAACAACCAATTACGACACATCTCTAGTCTCTCTCGTGAGGAAGGACACCACAAAAGGGGCCGACCACTTGAGTGTCTCCTACTATACTTTAGGCCTTGTTTCCCTGCCCGTAGTAGTGCACGTGGCCACCACGCCTACCCAATATGCGGTATTTGAATACTGCACTAGTAGATTCTCTGTTGAAACGCCTGAGTTGCGGCTACGGAGGTTTAGCAAAAATTATAATAATAATAATAATAAAAATGTTGAAACGCCTGAGTTGCGTCTACGGAGGGTAAACAAAGCAAATAAGGTTTATATATTTTTTCTCTACTTATGTTTTCTGTACTTAATGATAGATAAAGATAAATCACTGACAGTAAACAAAAAACTTGAAAAGATTTTTAGTCGGGGCCGTTTGTTGAATCTTATAGTGGATCACTACGGTGTTTACTTGCAGTATTTTCAGAATGCCTCAGTATGAAAGTAAATATTAAAAGAAATTATCCACAGTTCCTGTTGACATTGCTACCTGACGCACCAAATCGAAATTATTATTTTATTTTTGTACAAGGGGACTACGATATTACTTAGTGGCAGAGAAAGTATATGGGTAGTACTTTCCAGAGGTGGGCACTTGTGACCCAATTGTAACATGGTTATAAAATGTAAGTTATTACGTTTGTTACCTCCGGCTTTTATCACTCGTGTTGCTTAGTGACGCGCTTGTTCAGCTCTCGTGTTATGTAACGCTGAACGCCTGAAGTTATGGTCGTGACGGTGAGAATTTTCTGTGTCGGGTGATATAGAAGTGACGTAGGTAGGTCAGAGTATGTGTGAAGTTGGAATGGGTTTGGATAAGTCACCAAGAGCCCAGACTGGACATTTTGGACTTTTTTTTAAGTCCAAAAATGGGGTATCTCAGAAACTACAAATTGCTCAAAGTGAGCGAAGATCCAAAAAATTAGATTAGGTTAGCTAGCCCTTTCTTTTGTAATTGGGGCGCATTCGCTAAGGACCGAAATACGGCCTTTGAGGCTTGAATTATCCAAAACTAAGTACCGGTAGCTGCTCTAGCTTTAACCTTTAACATGAATTGAGTTTCAGGCATTGGTCTTTAATCGCTTGTCCCTAAAGCCGGCCACTAACGACACCTACGACTCGGTTGGACAGATTAAATGGTTGGAATCGCATACAATCCAATCCATTCATTCACTTGCCTGCACCACTCACGATACATACAATCTGGTCGGTCGGTTCACGATACGATATGGTCGGTCGGATTAAAATTGATATACTTGGGCAGTTTAGAAACGTCTTTCAAGCAGGAAGGTGGACAATGTGTTATTCGGGGAAAAGGGTATATAGTATGAAAGTTGCTCTCATGACTCTAGTGAGATCTGCGACGAAGAGTTAAAGCTGCTTGTAAGGAAAAATCATGTTGGTCTTAAGAGGGGGTTCAAAAGAGGAGTGGATTTTCACAGATGACTCTCCTTCGAGAATTGAAAGAAAATTACCCTAGTGACCTAAAAATCTACTTTGAATGTCAGATGAAAGATTCAGTGAGTTGCTTGAACTAGTAGTTTCTGGTATCTGCAAAAGAAAATATAGAAAACGTCCTATCACATCGAGTGCGCGCCACTCACGGTGTAATATGGTCGGTCGACCAATCAGATCGTATGAGATCGGTCGAGGTCTTTTGACCAGCTTGTGCAATATTGATCGCATTTGGTTGTACGTACAGTCGAATTGTATGAGCGCACTCACGTACAACTTCCACGCAATTTGATCGAAATCGGGCGGCTGGTACCATCAGCTTGCACGGAAATTGTACGTGAGTGGGCTCATACAATTCGACTGTACGTGTAACCAAATGCGATCAAAAGTGTACGAGCTGGTCAAAATATCTCGACCGGTCTCATACGATCTGATTGGTCGGCATAGCCAACCGCAGTCATAAGAGCAACTTTCTTTTTTGTATTCCATTTTCACCGAATAACACACTGTCGTGGGTGTCCACCTCCATGCTTGGAGGAAATTTCTAAACTGCCTAAGTACCTATATCAATTTTAATCCGACCGACCAGATTGTATCGTGAGTGGTTCAGGCAAGATAACGATTGGATTGTATGTGATTACGCCAATTTAATCTGACCAATTAAGTTGTATCGTCCGTGGCCGGCTTAGGGCTTCCGGAAACTCACTGTTCTTCCTTAAAATTGAGTTTTCAACCGTTTTTTTTTTGCATGGGTATTTTTGTCTGTAAAATAATCAGTAAATACAGAACCTCAAGTACATATTCTTATACCAATGTGGCCTTTCAAGAAAGAAAAAAGGACTTACAGGAGCTCTTCGATTGGCCCACTTCCAACGAAATGGTCTTAAATCAGCCTCTTGAGCCTAACTTGTTCGAATTTCTAGGCCGATCAATGAATTCGCCCATTTGGATTAGGTTTTGGCAACGATAGTAAACCAGTTATGCTGTATGGATGGATATAAATTTGACCCCGTGGGGTGTCCGATCATAGCAGCTTAACTATCATCTGACCATTTACTAGGCTGTTAGGTTGAGGTCAAATTCTATACTGCGGTGCCAATCTATGTGAATTTCTGAGATTTCTCTATGTACAGGTAGTGGGCGGGGCTAAAATCTGGGCATAACAAAATTTCAAAAATACCCATAGAATTGACAAATCAATAGAATTTGAGAATGGCCGAACTGTCTTGATAAACCGGTCAAACTTAAATGAACGCTAATCGATTTACAAATTTATAGAGAAATTTGACCACGGCGGAACTGCCTTGATAAAATGGCCAGAGTAAAATAAACGCTAATCGATTTACGTGAGATTGAGATTAGCTAAGCTGGTTGCCTTTTAGCTGTCCTGCTCTCCAGATACAGTCGTTGTTACTTCTTTTCGGTCGATTTTCAAACATTTATCGAAAAAGTTCCACCCGAGCTGGCTAAGAAAGAAACTACATTAGTCTGCTTTATAAAATTGAGGTTTTGGATAGTGCAAACATAATCAGCTTCCTATTAATGCCCCTTTACGGACATGGTTTAGGTACCGCCGTAGGGCTAGGTTCATTAGCATCGCTATCTTAGTTAAGTTAGGGGAATCGTACCTCCAGGTGGAGCTTAAATAGGTTTCAATCATGCCTCTTTGATTCCATTCCTTTTTGCCCACTTTGTTATTTTTCATCTTTTCCCTACCAATGCTACTTCTCTTCTTCCTCTTCTCACCAGATTTGCTGCTCCCATGCTCACTCTTTTTGTGTGTAGGCGCCTCGTACATGGATTCCACATTTTATATTCAATGCGTACTTGTCTCTTCTATTTTCGAGGCAATACCATACATGCTGGCCAGAGCGTCGTCGTGAAAAAGGCTAATAGAGTATTGCAGCTAACGCTAGCAACGCAATCAAAACAATTATTCTAAAATATTGACGTGGTGGTAGCGTGGAAAGCAAAAGGAGCCAGTGCCGAATGCCAGTGCAAAAATCCCCGTCTATAATTACCTTCGAATCTCATCGCCATGCACCACGGTGCATCAGTGCGTGACAGCGGCGTGAGAGCTCAAAACTTGAACCGGGATTATATTTTATTATAGCTATGTAGATCTCCCCTGTGTGGAGAGAGGCATTCTCATCTATTTATACAGTACACTTAGCCTGTACACACGCTCGCTAAAAGAACGAGTATCGTCACTTCCGCGTCCGAATGCGTTGATGTGTTCATTTAAATAGCACACACTTGCAAATAATTTTGCTGTACAATTCCCTCTGAATTTGAAGAGGTGTCCAAAACTTAAGTCACTTACAGAGCAAACTGAAGTGACATTAACATTTTTATATCTGTACTAGACCAACTTAACACTATGTTAATGAGAGTTCCACAAAACGTTCGGACGATCAGTTCAGGAAACTCATTCTTTCGACTAGTGTGTGAACAAACCATTACAAAGAATTTTGAGTAATAATTCCTTCCATTTTAAAGAAATGTCCGAAATTTGACTAACGGCTCTGTTGAGAGCATCAACCTACATGCATTAACAGGCTCTTCTTGAGCAAACTCTACTAACGGCAACATTTATTGGTCAACTTAAAGCTGCCTTTCGGAACTCCGCTGCTCACGATAGTCTTTTATCCTGTGTTTTCACTTCACCGTGTGTCCGTGTTGCATTGCGTGGCTGTGTATGTGTTGACAACAACATAAAAAAACACTGGTTTTTGAGACGACATTCGTCGAAATTTTGAAAACCTGCGAGACACTGTACTAATGGCATGGGCAAAGCCAAAGAACACGACGGTAAACATTTTATCGAAATCTTTGGTAGACACTACGGTACACTTACAGAAGAAATGTAGTTGTGTCAGATTTGAGTGTATGCGCTACGCCCCTAAATTTCCAGAAGAGTGACGTCAAAGTTACGTCACGCCACTGCGGAAATATCGAAGCTTCCTCGCTACAACAGTGGCTCGACGCAAATGTGACGTCACAATTCCGAAAATTAAGGGCGTAGCGAATACACACACTCAAATCTGACACAACTACCTTTTTTTAAATTAACTGTGGTAGACTCACATTCATAATTGCAAGGGCAGTACGAAATATTCGTACGCGGTGAAGTGAAAACACCGGACAAAAGAATGTCTGAAGCGGGCCTTGGAGCTGAAAAAAAAAGTTTGGGTGATTAGATGAAGCAACTGTTTTTTTTTTCACCAGAGTGTGTACAGGTTCGTACATACAGTCTATTTCACAAACAAGTTCGCCGTCGAGAATAGGTTTCAACCTGACAGACGAAATTCGAATAAAGCTTCAGAGAATGGAGATATCGAATCAGGCCGCATGTGCATAAATGAAGTTCACTTTGTTCTGCTCGCCGTAATAATTGTTTGAGTCAATTCTCCTGTTTATGCGCACTCCAGTTGAGACGCTAACAGCTGCAGCTACAAAAAAAATAAAGATAAATAAAGTGCGTGAATGCCTGGCTATGCGGCAGTATGCGCCACAGACTTTAGTGTGGTATGCGCCCTTTATGTCAGCAGCTTACAGGACCTATAGCTGTAGTTACAAAACATGGTGTAAGACGAGCTTCGCTGCATCGCGCGTACAACTCGGCCAACATTTTTTGTTGTAGCCTTGTTTTGCCTCGACCACGTGAACGCGCACACGTGGAGGAAGCCAGCACACCGGTTATCATTGCGGTACGGTTATATTCCGCTTGAGCATCAGTTGAACGCGGACTTGAAGGTGAGGTGCAACAGTGTGAGCTCTGCTATTTGAAAGTAATTTGCTCTGTATTATTGATAGTTTCTCCCTTGTTTAGGCACATTTTATGTCCCAATGCTCACCTATGCTTTGTATTGTATTTTTACCGTGTATTATTTTTCTGCTAGCGTAATTAAAGTCTTACTTACGCAATCGCGTTCATGAAGCAGGAAATAATTTACCATAGCATTATGCACCTCGTTTAGTAATTAATAAAGTTGACTGTACTGCCAGTATTTCGAGAGCTACACTGTGATGTGTGTAATTTGTTACCTAGTTTTACTCTATTTAAGTTAAACTAAGCATTTTCGTTTACACATCGCTCTTTGTCAAAGTTAAGTAATTACCTACCAACAATAATACTAATTAAAGTTACCTGTCTATGAACTAATGATTAGTACCAGCAGATCTGGAGCTAAGGATCGTACCGTACTCATACTGACGTGTAGAATGCATTTCTTTTCTATTTGGAAGAAACATTCAGAGAATGCAATAGGGAATTGCATGGCGGGTTTTGTCTGCCTAACAGGTGGCTCCAAACTATATAAGTTACCTATCGAAGAAAGGTTGACGTAAGTGAGGCCGGCGCTCTCTTATCATTGCAAATCAGTTGATAATGGTTGTTGATGCTGTAGTAAAGGCACTGTATTTCTCCGCTGTACTTTAAGCAACTTGACCATATAAATTTAGACGCAAACGCTTGCTTGGCATATGTGGGTTATTATTGTGACCATGTATTTTGAAATCGATATTCTTATTTATGTTTATTATTATTTATTTATTTATTTCTGGCATTTTAATTCTTTTGTAGTTGCTAGGTGATGAGTAAAGACCATTATGAAAAAAAATTTGCGTGACTACAAAAAAAGAGAGATTTTTGTAGGAGCAGAGTGTTGAGTACCTATATTGATGGATCAATGTTTACATGAAGTATTTTCAGAAAACTCAACCAGGATTGTTAAAAAAAATTTCAAAAAATTATCTAAGTTTCCTGGCGATCTTGTCATAGACGATATAGCAAGATGTTTCCCCACGCATCAAATCAATATCAATATTTTACGAGTGAAATTAATATTACATTGCAGGAAAGTGAGCGTATATTATTTTTTTAGAGGCGGGCACTTATGTGGACAATTGCGACCCAGCCACACGATTATATAAGTGAAAGGTATGCGACCACCGGCCTTTCTTAGTCGCCCGGCCGCACTATCGTCGTTCGCGACGATTTGTGTGCGTGTTTGTGTACGCGGATCGTGTGCGTGCGGGCGGCGTTCAAGTTGGTGCTCTGCGCTAATCGCTGTATCGCTGATTAAGTTAGGTTAGGTAAGGTTAGGTATGGTTAAGTAAGATTAGGTTAGAACATTAGGTTAGGCTAGGTAGTGTTGATTTTAGTGGTGACATGCGCAGGAATCGTTGTGAACGACGCGAGTGTCGGCGGGCTTTGATGCTAGTGCACAACTATCGTATTTTACGTGCATGCGTGACATTTTGGTCGTGGCGGTGTACTGTGCGACTTACTCCCAAAGTATATGTTACTTTAAGTTAGATGAGTCAAGTCCTTTTTCCATGAATTTATCAGCTTTTCTCGTAGGATAAGCACTAAATTTATTTTGAATGCATAGAACTAATGCTCTGAGAGAAAAAGGTCAAGAATAGCTTAGGATGGGTTCCGATCAGCTACATAAAACAGACGCCTATAGCCTAACTGACAGACACACGTACCTGAATGTTCAGTGGGCAGTTAATTATACCGGCGCCCTTTTCCATAAAAACTCCTAATTATATTTCTGTTTCCAGCGTTTTCTCAGTTTTTGTACAGTGGTAGGCTAATTTTTTAGAAGAGCTCTTAATCCGATGGACTTGTCGCCTAACCAGAAGTACGCGTGGTGTGCTACCAAAGCTTGAGTACAGAACCCCCAGCCTCCACTATGGACCTGCTCACCGACAGCGTAGTGGCGGATGTGGCGAAGGAGGCAGCAGGACTGTCGGCTCAGGTCGTGTCGTGGGAGGCCAAGGCCTTCGCTACCAACTTCTGCCTCATGCGTACGCTCGAGGTAAATACTGTGGATTAGCTTGTATGCTAGCACACGGAAACTATTCAGGTGTACTTGTTTGCGGCCGCTCGTCCCAATAAAGTAATACAGTATTGTGCCTAGGGGTCACAGGGTCGGAGTCGGTATGAATCGTACATATTGGAGACCAGAAGTCTGAGCCAGAAACTGGCTGGATCCAGGAATGTGCATGGAACTTGATCCATTCTCAACAATTATAATTGGTTATTGGAAACTGTACTGGTGTCGGTATTAGGGAGCACACTTGGTGAGTCAAGGCAGTGTCACACGACAGGCAAATGTAATTGTATACCATCTTTGTCCTAAGAGGCATGACAATATTACGCCACATAACATTTGCAATGTATATATCAAATTGTTTCAAACATTTATTTTCTTTAGTTTAATTTTTAATTCTATTTTATAATTTTTTTTTATTATTATTCCGTCCCAGGGGTAGATGCTGGCGGGGCCCTTTCCCTGCCAAAAGATTGAGGGTCCCAAGTACCTTCTCCGTTGAACATGTTGCAGCTTGCTGCAGTTCCTGCTTACGATTTTTTTCCCCTACATAGGCTCTCAATACTGCCTGCTCTGTTTTGGGAGGTGGGCCTCTAATTGAGGTGGCCGACCTATACCACGAGGTCTCTACCTTCTTCCGTACGTGCAGAGGACCATGGAAGCGACCGTCTGCACGGGCGTAAAGTAATCGAACTGTGTCATCAGAGATAGAATGAAAACGTTAAACAAACTCTGGCCAATCTTGTTGCATTCTACATTGTTTTAGCATGTCTAGTTTTGGTATTACATTTTCCTCATTTTTATCATAGAATGAAGACGTTAAACTAAATCTGGCGTCTGACAAATTCTGTCCCGTGTTAGCTTTAAGCATAAAGATAAAAACACTCATGTTACGGTGTTGCTTTAGGACTAAGAATTAAACACTCATAGTGCTGCACCCTCCTAATATGTTGAGTGCCGTATCCATGCGGGAAAATGATTAATTTTTATTCTATTTCTTCGGAAAAATTCTTAAGGTAACCGTGACAACATAGCAAACATCTTAGCTAATTCATATCTTCTAACGTGATCTCTGCTTACCTTTCTTTTCTAATGCTCCACAGGCTGTTTTACATCATTAAATCCTTGTCTAGCACAGATAGGTAAATCTCGGTTATATAATGAATTGAATTGGAAATGTGCAGCGTCACTTTCACTGTAATATAATTTATCTATTTTATTTTATTTCAGGTTTTTTTTCCATTATTATCAATATATGCTATTTCTTGTAATACGTGTCCGTTTCTCATTCACTCCTGAATATGGTTAGCTGGTCTATATATTCTAAATTCTCCATCGCACTTTTCTCCTTTTTTTTATTCAAATCCCAGTAACCGTACCATCTACTACTAACACGCAACGACTTGGCCTAGCCCACTTTAGGCTGTATACTGTATTTTATAATCTAAAAAAAAACAAAATTTTCACCCCACCTCTGTTTAACCAACGCTCCTCTCAACGGAAAACAATGTAACAAACGCTCCTTTCAACGGAAAATAATGTCAATATCATCTCCTTATTTCGATGCAGGCATTGCACTAGTAGATCACTGCAAACTTAATACCAATTGTCTCTTATGTTGTTTTTTAGTATTAGCCCATTCATATATTATTTCTTCACATGAAAACCTCAGGATACGGTACTGTGACCTAACCTTGTTTGACACAGTCTTCCATATGAGAAATATACGACTTTTGTTTGTTTGTAAGTGAACGTGCGAATGCGAGACTGACTAAATGTTCTCTTGTGCCTTTTGTCAACACAAGTGTCTGTAGAAAAAGTTATGATATTTTAGCCATCAAGTCAGTTTACTTTGTGTCACTAGGACACTTTCGGTATCTCCAAATGCATGGTGAATCTATGTAGAACATAAAACGTTTTGTGACTGATTAGGCCAATTTGCTATTCATTTTAACAGGTACAAATATTCATTCGGATGCTGAACTGAGAGAACAAGTTCATTTGCCTCTCAAATATATAACCTCCTTTAGAATTGGTTCACATATGGTCTTTCAGGGTTGTATTTCTTCAAACATGGGCGAAGCTATATGCATCTTCCTGCTGTACTCGGAAACTGCGATGTATGTATGAATGTTGGGGAAAACAGTAACGTGCGAGCTCACTGTCGGGAGTCTGCCCCAATGAGGGGGATGCTGGCTAGCGGACTTCATTATGCGCGAATCCTTCCCGTTTCGTTGAAAAATTACATGAACCTAAACAATGTGAGCTTCATTGAATTCTGTTATTTACAAGTTGAGCCCGGCAGTAAGTGGTCTGATGGAAAACGACATTGATGATATAGCTACCTTGTCTTCTTATTCACAGTACTGGTAAATCCCCTCCTTCGTCCGCTCTGAATTTGTCGACACCTCTACTGTAATTCGTTCAAAATTTTGACACCGTTGGTCTTAATTTGAACTCGGATCGTTTCTGGGTTACCCGGAAAGTTCGTGCCGATTTTCGAAGAATAGAAAAAAGTCAATAAGCATTAGCCAGTAGCTACATTTTTAAGCAACCAAATATTAAAACAAGCTTTACCGTGGTGCTCTTGAATGACAATTTTGATAGGTTGAGGCTTCTTGCCAACTCTTTGGTCGTTCAGTGTGGGTTGTTTTCAGTTAATTTCTTTATTTGGTTATTATCTGGAGAGGATGGTCTGCCTAATCGCTCTTTATCAATACTTCATTTTAAAGAGTTGCAAAATTAACACAGGTTACCGGATCTCAAACCTTCTTCCACGTAAACTCTTACTTGGCTAAGATGCGGCGTCCATGAAAACACAGCTTGAATGCAGGTGTAGTCGAATCATATTTTCCGCACTCAATCGTGTTCTAAAATAAGTCGACAGATGTTAAGTAATAACAATCGCTACAAACTTTCCGGGCTACCGAAACATTTCATCACATCGAAAATTTGATGTTTCATGCATATAACCCTTGTCTGAGATATTAACAAATGATACATAAATGTAAGATAGGTGAACCTTAGGGCGTATAATTTCAACATATTTCATCGGTTTGCAGTAGCTTGCCTTCGAAAGGTTTTCTCATGTCATGTTCATTGAGTCTTGGACATTTTCTTTCTGTGAGCTTCTGAGAAGAATTTTAGCATCGTTTGATGACAAGCTTACTTTTTCGTAATTTATCCAATCCCGTCATTTATTCGATTCGTAACGTGTTCGTAACGAAGTAGAGGCTTCACTTGTAGGTATGTATACCTAAATGAGCTTACCAGTATATAAGGCGTCTTTTTGTTCAGCATCACCGTGATCATAATCATCGTGATCACTGAGAAGCACAAAAACGGTCAGTGATTTTGTAAAAAAAAGAGACGTAATGTTTTCCTATACAAAAACTAAATGTCTATCATACTTAGCCTACACACGGATTAGCCTATGGTGGGGGATGGATTTCGTAAGAATTTTATTAATCTATTTTGAAGTCAATACGTATGTGACCTAGCAGTACCGTGCCCCTCAGGGGGCATAGGATGGGCCACAGGCCGTAGCGTTAGGTTAGTTAAGGTTCGTCCATTCATGCTATGGGGCCAGTCAACCCCAGGGGGCTCGTGTAGGTTACCTCAGCGATTAGGTAGGCCTTCGGGACGTCTCTCTTTCGTGCCCACTTTGCTTCCTTCCCGATTTCACACTCGTACTTGCTCATACTTTATTCTGTTCTTCCTCTTCTTTCCCGACTTATTGTTCCCAGCACGTTGATCCTGTATGGGAACTCCTTCGTGCGTGGGTTTACAGTTTCTCTTGGCATTTTATATGTCCCTTGCTTTTTCTTCTGCGATATCGTTCTGCTCGGAAATGGAGGCTTAGACTTCCTAACTATACACTATACAACATAGCAGTACCGGTGTGTGACGCATTTGGAAAACTGCACTGGCATAAAACTCACGAAACTAATTTCTGGAAGTCAATATTACAAACAATCGCAATAACAATATTCTAATTATCCTTAGATACTTATACGAAAACATTACGAACTTGCTTTTCAAAATTTGAATTTTGCTTGTCTAACGGCTGCAATCATTCTTTGATCACGCATGGTCAGCCCGCTAGGGAAATCACGGTGTGATCAGTTTTCCCCACTCATCACTGTTGATTGCTGTCAGAATCACGTTAATAGTTGGTTACAAACACGCACGGATCATGCGGAATCATCCGCAAGGTTGTCACAAAAAGACGCGTATAGTAGCTTATGTGTTCAACCGAAGCTATCGTTTTGTATTTCGGTTCATTGAATGTGTTGGCTCGTAAGGTCCTGTATCTAACTAAGATATTGACCGCCCCGGAAACAAAAGCAATGAGTTAGCTTCGAGGGCGTCCAAAAATTCTGCTAGAGTAGTACTACAGTTGTATTTTTGTTTCAGATAAAAGCTGACGTTAAAGGCGAAATTTCGGTCCTCAAATTCGTCGTGAAGCACACCCCTGAAGATTCCGATATGTTCGACGCCTACAGGACGCGGGCCTTCGCTAAAGAGATATTTTTCTACCAGACTTTGGCTCCCCTACTGAACGAGGAGCTCAGGAAGGCGGGGTCGGAACCAATAAACATGCCTCGCTTCTACTACGGTGTCTCGACTGCGAGTGAGTCGTACCGAAGAGCATACGTCACGTATCTTTATCTTGCTAGATCCTGGTTTCTCTAATGGTTTGTTAAGTTAGAAGACGGTAAGTACGGTACCGTATAGGCCTATGTAGCTACGGGTAAAAAATTTAATGTACTGGCATGACTGCTACAATTTCCCAAGTTGATCTTGACTTAGTAATTTAGTCTCCTTCATCTTAATCGTGCATTGCTGAGAGATTAAATAAAATTTTCGACCATAGTATTGTTAGATCAATAAAACGAAGTGAAAATATCGAAGCGACGATATCGGTTGCTCTTTAGTTTAATTGTACTGCTTACGTTCACTAGAGTTTTCGAGAAACAAACCCACAAACACTGGCCTGTTTTTTTCTGCCCATACACAGTGAATGCATGTACATACTTGAGCTACCCACTTTTTAAATACTTGAAGATGAGTGGTTTTCTTGTTTTGTGATACCGCGCCTAGGCTTGGTAGAGTTGACCATTTATCATCTCATTTTACTATACAAAAGCTGGAAGTTCGGATTTGTAGCAGTTTAGCCTAACTAGAGTTTCCTTAGTGCTTCGGTGGCCATCTCTGCAGCAGAGCCAATTAGTGTGTTGTGCAGTATTGCCGCACAAGCGATGTCCTAACAAGGTGAATGCTGGACAGGCACAGATCGTGGGGCATATTCAAATAAGATTACAGTAGGACCAAGTTGATGTGGGACACAGGCAATAACAAAGTAACGAAAGATGATGGATGGATCATCGAGGCGGGGCAAGCCGAGCCTCAATATTCAGCAACGGAGTGCAGTAGTTCTTGCCGGGTCGTAGCTTGCGGCAGACGTCTTAAGGGATGCTTTGAGTATCGTAAAGCCAGTCTAAGAAAATGCCGAGTAGGAGCGTTGGCATAAGCGAGCAATGAACCAGCCTATGATCGAGGCCCTCAAGGGATAGTCTGGCGGACCATAGCCTATCCCCGTCAGAATATCTTTTGCCTCACGACTTCAGAGGTATCTCAGCGATCTTTTTTTCGCAGGAATGTGGTAGTTGGCCGCAGTGTGGGCTAAAAAGGTCTGTTTGTGAGGTTCGGAAGGTTCTTTATATTTTCACTTCTATTCCGTGAAGTGAACCCCCGAATGGTGGCAAGAGACTCATTAAAGGAGACTCCTATCTGCTCCCATGAGGGGGAGAGGGGGGAGCAGGAGGGATCCTTTGTACGTTTTTATAAATAGCTTTTCCTTCTTCATTTCATAGGGATGCTTTGCGGCTTTTCTGTTTGTAGTAGTAGTTGTGCATGGAGCACCTCCATACTCATGGAACTCGTATGAGTTCAACTCGACTTCTCAACGTTGTGGTGCGCTGTTGCCGAAATTTAAATCTTAAGTCGCTACTGATCGTCATTGCATCGGAAATAGCGGGAAAATATCAACGCAATATGTAATAGTGTGCGGTTCGGGAAGCTCCAGGAGACCTGGAGATCTCCCAGGCTAGTGTATTACTAGAGCTTCCAGTTGCCGCGCAGCATGGTATATAGGATATATCTTTTCAGTGTGTGTGCCTAGTGAAGACGCAAAGCGGCAGCACGCCAACAGGCCTTTGCATGAACAGAGCTGAGGACGGTTGTGGTGTGGAGGCAGTTCGGGCGCACTGATTGGCTGAGTGCGTGTGCCCAATCGCGTGCGATAATTCCAAGTCTAAGCAGATCGCTAGTGTGTTAGGCGGAGAAGTGTGAGGCAGCTATTTGCTTGTTACTTTCCGCAAAGGTCGGTGGTGAGATCGGCACGAGTGTTTTTGCTTCTGATAACTCTTACTGTTCAACAGCTGGAGCAATTCTCATTCTGGAAGACTTACGGCCACAAGGCTACAAACACTCCGAGTTTCTGGTGGACGAGGTAAGGGCTGGCCTGATGGTGCGAGAGGCGGCCAAGCTGCACGCTGCCTCCCTGCTGCTGCAGCAGCGCCTCGGCCCCCTCACCGAGCGGTACCCTGAGCTCATAGAGTCTTGGACATTAGGGAAAGAACACCGGGATCCGTTCATCAAGGTATGTATGTCCGATGTTGAAGCCTTCTTCGCGGGATGATTTTTTCTAGTGCATTTGCTACTCTCGTTTCTCCCACTCTCACTAAAAATGTAAATGTTTTTTCCTCGACTTGCCCTTTTCAGACGCTGGTATGCTGTAAGGGATTCACACTTTGGTCTAATATATCACATGTTTCTTCTATTGAAACCTTTCGTACCAAGTAGGTATAAGAATGTTAACACGGGTATCTGATATTAACCATTTTATTGTTCTGCTCTTACCAATTTCGCTTCGCTTCACTTTTCTAGCTAGTTCCATACTTGGTCATCATGCGTGCTTAGGGAGCCCGTTATCCTTTCTTCTCAAGTTTCAATCCTGAAGTTATTAATAATAGTAGTGTCGAGGAATATTCGATCATAGCTAGAAATAAGGCGTCCCTCTTCGATTTGGTCATTTCCCTTCGAGATGAGCGAATCTCATTAAAGGTAAAGTCAATTTGACCCCTCCCGCCGCTGGGAAATCCACACGCTGTGGTTCGTGCTGCAAATATAAGACAACTAACTTCAGAGGAGAAAGTACGGCTGCTGTCGACCAAGGGTCGTTAAGAACTATGCGGCCATCGACGGACGTTTCAACGACTCTCCACTTCCTACCGAACCCCCACAGTAGCTGTGCGCTCCAAGCAAGTTCGCTGATTCAGCGCGCCGGGCGCCACTAAGAACGATCATCTGGGTCGGGGCTCGTTCGTGGCACCTTTGCACTTCATTCAGACCAGCACGCAGGGCTGCTGTTATCGTGGGTATGGTATAAAACGACCTATAACTTGTCTAGCACTTCAGTCGTGAGCGTCTGTTTTGATACGTCAGATCGAGTTTCAGGCAATAAACACTAGTCAGAATTTTGGATGTATTGAAACTAATGATGCCAGTTGATCTTAATGAAACTGTGCTCATCATTGATGCCTTTATTTTTGTCTGACTGTTGACCTCATTCATAATGATGGTTGCAGAGGCTAAGACAGTAGGGGTCGTTATCATACGCTCGCTTATCCCTGGAGTCGGAATCGGTAAAGATGAACCTATTTTTTGGAGAAAATTAATCAGAGTTGGACATTTTCAGTCTTAAGAGGCTCATCGGACTTCATCTGTCCAACCCCGTAACCTTGTTTATGATGAGTGCCAAAGTTCGCGGCCCATTACCCATCCAGGGAGAGTTCTACAATTGATAAATTGAATGTTTTTGCGGGGATATGCTCAGGTTAGATGGGTTTTCGATTCGTCAACTTAAGATGAGATAACTTAATTCGCTTAGTTTAAACTTGTCTGGCTGCTAGTTCTGAGCTTTGGACAAGTTTCATAGGATTGAGTTTCAGGTGTTAATTTGGTGATTTTCAATCTAGTACTCTCGGAACGACGAAAAATTCAAGCAGAATTGATTTGTTTTACGTCTCCAGGAGACTGTCAATCAGTAAGCGATTGTCATCTTCGAACGAAGTGAGAGAGTTGATGACGTTTTTTTTCGTTGAAGATTTAGGGTATGTACACTAGCGGGTAAAATAAAAGAACGATTTTCATTATTTGAAAATAAAGTATAACCATTTAAGTCAGTTAATGAATCTTTTGATGAGGCCTTAAGGAATGTATTTAACATATTTCTACAAGATATCAGGACAAACATAACTATATTTAATACATTAGAGCAATCTAACAAACATAACAAAGATTGAACAGTGCAAAATAAGAGAACGATCGTCTCTAAAACATTCTCACATTTACCCCAGTCATCTGGCAACATTCTTCTGGCAACACGACTTCTAGAACTGCCACTCTTACGATTACACCATTCTAGAAACATGGCACCTCACGTGAAAGTTACTCCTGAGCTCCGGGAAGAAATTGTTAAGCTTAGATCCTCAGGAATGACTCTTTCGGCCATATCAAGAGAGGTAAACCGATCCAAGAGAGTTTCTCGTGATTTGAAGCTCTATGATGAAAAGAAACAGCTGGAATCACCGGTATCTGCAGGCCGCCCTCGAAAAGCCACCGTACGAGTTGATAGGATTATGAAACGCTATGCCCAGAAGGATCCTTTCGAAAACTGCAGCGGGAATTTTCAGAAAGCTGAAGGTCAATAACAACACAGAAGTGTCTCGCTATACAGTTCCTCGTCGCCTCAATGCATGTGGGTTAAAAGCACGCAGTCCTGCCACTAAACCACTTATCAGTAAGAAGAATATGAAAGCGAGACTTGAATATGTGGAAAGGCACATCGTTTGGAGAGATGAAGATTGGGAAAGAGTGCATTTCAGCGACGAAAAATTTAATTTGGTTGGATCTGATGGCAGACGGTATGTTAGACGTGCAACAGGTGACAGGCTGAACCCGAAATGTGTCAAAACATCTGTAGAGCATGGGGGAGGTAGCGTAATGGTGTGGGGCATGTTTTCAT
>LQNS02277998.1:12349359-12365101 GCA_001587735.2 Parhyale hawaiensis
AGTCCAATATCTCGAAAAGTATGCATTTGCGCCAAAAAAGTCATTCGTGAAAAACGTCTTAAAATGGGTCCTTTTACCTATATATGACTTCAAAATATTGAAAATGCGTGATGGTCCTAAAAGCGAATTTTACCGTAGGCCGTTTCATAATACGGTGCTTTGCCATGGCGTGTAGTGGTTGCAGTGAACAACGTTGGTCAATAATGAAAAAAAATATACGAAAATAGTGATGCCGTTGACGATATTTTCATGTTGCCAAGTCTAGTGAAGTGCATATCCTGTGGTCAGGATGCAATAAAAACCCATAGGGAGAATACGAAGCATTACATTTGGTGGTGTGTTGAGAGGAAAGATATAGGCCTAACTAAGTGTTATTTTATTATTTAATTTAACCTGCTACAACGTGACTCTTACTCCTAAGGTTAGGTAGGCAAGTACTGGTTCTGCTAATATCCTTCAAGAAATCTACATATACCCGTCTAGTGCAGATAAAGCTGTTGCTAGGCCTATAGGCTATGGGTATTAGCTGAACCAGTCCTTGCCTACCTAACCTTATGGGTAACAGCTCCGTTGTAGCTCAGGAATTGTTTCCCCCACCCAAAATGTTCATTGTAGTATCCCAAAATACTAATTCAATTGCAAAATTTCTTGAAAATATCAAAAATCCAAAGTGCAGTTTATGCACTATGACCCAATTTTCCTACCAACCTAGGGTGTTTGGACGAAATGCATTTGCGATACAAAAGATTGTTCTCTATGACGTAACAATAAACTGCGTTCTTTGTCACCACTTTAGTTCCTAAATCAGCAAGAGATCTGGCTTTAGCTAACGACGGACAAGTCTTCTGTAGATTAGCAAATCACCAGGATCCATTTCGAACAGATTAATTTCCGGAAGGATTAAAGGATGAAGGGGTCTAGCTTTCTTTCCAGCCCTTGTTACGACACCAACCTCAGCCTTGGCAGAACTGGAATTCATACTAGGCCTACTTTGTACGCCCTTGGAGGTCTGTCACTCCTGGAATGTTACCAATTAGTACAGCACAAAATTTAATGGGAGCACGTACTGCGTCAGCCCACCCGGTGAAATAAGGGCATCTAATATAACACCGAACGATGGGAAATTCGTCCTCCCGTCCTAAATAATCTGCAACTTTCATTTTCTTTGCATTAGCAGTATCAACATCGGGAAAAATGTTTTCAGAAACTATGATGCAGCTGCAACCTGAATCACGCATTATTGTGGACACAGGCGAACCGTTAACGGTACCACAAACCATTTAGTCTTGACAAATCAGGCTAGGGAAGTCTGTACACCCCTTACAAAACCAGCTGGATTCTTGGGGCATTTAGAACGCATGTGGCCAAATTCACCACAGGAATGACATTTCACCTTCGAAAAATCACGTTGTGTCATGGTTTCATGTTTTACCTTCTTACTTGGTTCAGCCGATTTAGTTTCATCGCAAAGGGGCTTTGAAGCTTTAGGCTCCTCACTACGAGACTTTGAAGATTTAGGGCAGGCTTTATGGGCAGTAGCCCAACGGTCTGCTAAAGCTACCAGATCTTTCAGGGAAGAACAATCGTGTTCCTTCAAATAAATCCTTAGAGGAGTTGGAACAGAGCTTAAGAATTGGTCTATTAAAATGAACTCTCGCACAGAATCGTACGACTTATCTACGTTACGCGATTCCCCACAAAAGTATAGTTTTCGCCCGAGCTGCACGGAAAACTGTTGGAAAGTTTCTCAGCACTGCACCATACACACCTTTGCTGGGGGCATCAGAAGCAGAATGAGCTGTGCAAGGTGTGCAGGTGAGACCTAAGCTGCGGAACGGAAGACATGTACCGTGTACGTGGTACCAATATGACCAGTGCATGTTCGCAGTGAATCCTCAACAACGTAATGGTCATTGATGGTAATTTATTTTAATGTTAACATCGCATCCAGCTAAGTAGCCTTTTTGTCTCTTTTTCTTTTTTTTTTGGTTCGCCATGTTCGTTAGTTCCCATAATGAACCTATCCTAGTCCACCACATACTGTCTTCCCTTACTCGATGCAGGGTAATTCTTGATAATCGTTCATAATGTTATTGCCGTAAGTTATCAATAGATTGAAAATATTTATTATTTGTTTAATAATACAGTGTAGTTCAGTTGCACCTAGCTATACTTATCCGTGCTGGATGGCATCGATGCGAATCAAATAAAGGTTATTTGATTTGCATCGAGTAAAGAAGATTTACTTCAGCCTTAGCTAGGCCTGCTGGACGCCTGTTTTTCGTATCCTCTTTGCTTTCCTCCACTTTCATTCTCCTGCTGTGATTGTTTTTCTTTGTTCTTCCTCTTTTTTTCCCGAATTATTGTTCCCATGTGCATTGGTTGGAATAGGGAGTACCCTTATGCATGGGCTTCCATCGATATATTATAGGCATGTTCGATTTATCCCCAAAGTCAAGCCTGCGGGGCTTGACTTGCCCGAAACTTTAGGTAGGTGCTCTGGCTTCGAGTACGTTGAGTCGAAATTCACGGACTGACCATTAACCAGTTACATTAAGAGTTCCAGAAAATCAGTGTTTCTCCACAAAGTACACAGGGGGGGGGGGGGGGGGGAATAAATATTCTTACACCATGAAATTGTTTATTTCGAAATCTACCGAACCAAAAATAAATACTGTATATTGATTCAGTATTTGTATTATCAATTAATATATTTCAACAAAACTAAATATTATAATGAATTAAATACAGTGCCGGTTAAAAAAATCTTTACACTTTAATGGCGAGATACGAGAAATATGAGTATTTCGTTTGCCCTACCAGACATAATAAAGCGAGATGTTAATGACGATGCATTCCCTCCGCCAACTCAGCAAACGTCCATCACCCAGCCAACCCTCAGCGAGGGTTGTGCTGCTGCAGTGAGGTTGATAGTGGGTCGCTCTTGCCGACGTGTTATTTTTTCTTTCTTATAAGTAAGAAGTCATATAACTTTACACCTACTGCACACAATGGGTCACTGTAAATTACTATAAATACTAGTACTATGGAGAGAGGCCCTGCGCCTGTTAAACCATCTTCGAGAGAGTGTCTTACGGTGAAGAGTCCTACGCCTAATTATAATTCATACGAGAAAGAGAGAGAGCTTCTTTGGAGGCCCTGCCTTGTTAAACCTTTTTTTTCGATGGAGTGCCCTACGATGAAGACTCGCGTATCTACCTGATTCTCTTCGCAGCTTCGCAGTGTTCCAACACCATAGAGGATCGCCGATAGTCGCGGTAGTGCATCTAGTAGTGCATCTAGGAAGGTTGAATGAAGGACGCAATAAGTGAGACAAGAAAGCTGAAATATAAGTGTGTATATACCTAGTGTGTAGTGAAAGAAAATTCCGAGAGACGCCATGAGCGCATAAAAAAGCGAAAAATTAGAAGTGTATGAAGGTTGTCCTAAATGTTTATTTTTTATGAAGTGGCTAGCGTCGCAGAAGCAAACCATGTATTATCTGTAGCCCATAGCCGGGCCATAGGAGTGTAAGTTAAGGTACAATTATCATAATTGGCGTGCAACAGGTACGTGCAAAGGTGTAGATATGTAAGATGTGCTGCAGAAGGCTAGAGAGTGTCGTCAATGACGAAGTCATGCTATATTCAAAGCGCAGATGCTGCAGCTCAAGGCTCATGAGGTGTTTGATCTCACGTTTTCTGTTCAGTGAGTTAGAGAGAGAACTAAAGATAATAGAATTTTAACCATTAAATATCATTGTGGGGATGTTTCATCAGACGGAATTAGCTAGGTACCAAGATATTACATGTGTGTCACGACATATGTGTACTGTGCTTGGGCCTTGCATGCCAACTGTTTTACCTCCAAACTATTCGAAATTCAAGGTGTTTGATGTGGTGAGGTATTTATGCAATCGTAACTCGTCACGTCCATGCTTACCTTTCTTAATATATATAACCGTTGACTTTAATTTGTGTTTCATTTTATCCTCGCATTAGTTGCTCCAACGCCGTGTTATATTGTGAATTCCAGGGGGCGCACTCCCCTTCTTTAGGACACATAAATATATGTATGCATATATGTATGAATGTCAATGTTAAACTTCGGTGTCAGATAACGTAACGTGCTATACATGTTGAGATATGTGTTCAAGTAATTTCCAGCGTTAACGTAAACGTTTTCGCATTAATATCCCTGCCTTCGTTGTTTTGATAATGCCATTTTGATTATGGAAAATAATCTTTTAAAAAGTGTATATACTGTATATATATGCACTCACACATGCACCATTAATTAACGTGACCTATTCTGTCCTGTTTCGATTTGCAGATTAAATAAGTAAATAAATAAATAAAAAAATAATAGCAACAGTTAAAATATCATTACAGAATCCTTGTAAGCAACCACAAACCAGAATAAAGAGATGCATGGCTAACTCGGGGGGAAACGACCTGTCGTCAGCCAGATAGCTGCGGGCGTAAAACAATCTAACAACTGCCAAGCCGAAATACAAAACATTTCCCCTGCTCAACTTCAGACAGGCGCTCTGGCCGCTTCAGAAAATACTCGTGCTGCTCTTACACCCCCAATCTTTTCCCAGCAATCGGACACTTCAAACGTACCACTGACTCGGAGAATCAATGCAAACAAACCCTAGGGTCAAATTCTTATTTGGCAACATTCAGAGCATAACAAATAAGATGAATGAACTGCCAGCTACAGCAGCCACTCTCGCGTATGATGGTATTGCACTCAATGAAACATGGATCAACCTTTCAATCAAGAATGTGGAAGCAGAAGTTGCATTGATAATCTACAAACTGTTCAATATAGACCGACCCACAGAAACTGGCAGAGGAGGGGGTTCAATCATATATATCAAGGAACACCTTAATTCCCTCTGTAAAGGTTTTGTAGCAACTAAAGAATATGAATTTATCACTACTCATGCTCGTCTCGGCATTCGACAGTCGTTAAATATTATGCTTGCCTATAGGAGCCGTTGCAGTTCCACTGAAACTGGTGCAGAACTTTACAACAAGATCAAAAATGCGCTGAATATTCCAAATGATACAGTTCTATTGGGAGACTTCAACCTCCCCCAAATTGATTGGAGTACCTTGTGCAGCCCAGCCCCAGGCAGCAAACTGCTCGAACTCCTCAGCCACCACCAGCAGCTGACCCAGCACGTTAATGAACCTACGAGATACGGTAATATTCTAGATCTGGTTCTCTCCACTCCTGATTGTGAAATTGTTGACCTAGCCATCCTAGACCGGCTTGGAGACCACAACATAATTAAATTTACGCTCAAAACTTGCAATGAATTCACTACTACTGCGAGTCGACTCAAGCTGCCACACTATCGACGAGCGAATTTTCAGGGAATGACAACTGAAGTAGCAACAACTAACTTCGAAACCCCGATGAGAGACGCCAGTGTTGAACAATGCTCGCACAATTTGGAGACGAGCATCTGGAGAACAGCTGAACCATACATTCCAAATAAACGCGTTAGTATCAGTAATGATCCCCTCTGGATGAATCGGACAGTCAAACACTGCATTGCAAGGTGACAAGTGCGTTACAAAGCTTGGAAGCGTAATCCAATAGAGGAGAACAGGTCCAGTCACATAAGGGCATGTCGGGAAGTAAAGAAAATAGTCAGGACCACAAAAAGGGAAAAAGAAGTTTCCGTAGCCGCTATGGCAAAACGCAACAAAGGCATTCTATAAATATGTAAGTGAAAGAAGAATCAAAGAAGAAACCATAGGTCCGCTCAAAAGACCTGACGGTGCAAACACCAATGACTTAAGAGACAAAGCCACAATCCCCAATGACAATTTCACCTCTGTATTTACTATTGAAAATGTTACGAATATTCCTGAACCAGCACCGACGCAAGTTGCTCCCATAAACACATGTGTTTTCTCGGAGATCGAGATCCTGCAAGACCTGACCCACCTAAATGTGTACAAATCCACTGTCACCCAACAACGTGACTCGGGAATCACTTTTACAAACAAACTGCAACACAGTCAGCAAGTTGACAAGGACAGATAGGATCTTGCATATGGTGCTGCAAATGGCAATGCTAGAAGGGCTGCTAAACTGTGCGTTTTCCCAACCGCCATTTGCCTGATCATCGTAGTTTCACAAGATTGCATCAGCGGCTGCGAGAGTAGATTGGTGTTGACTTAACCCTGAGTGGAAGGTTGTAATAGCCTGGGACACATGTGTCTGAAACTTTTATTGCACGATTTCATAGGGCAATCTTCTCCAAATTGCAGACAGGTTGGACACATGTGTCGGAAACTTTCACAGCTCGACTTCACAGGGTGATGTTCTCCCCGAACCGCAGACAGGTTTTTTTTTGTGAGCTGACCTTTACGACATGAGGACCTAGTTTCTCGAGCGATCAGCAAAAAAATGTAACACGAGTAAAATGATACACACACACAGAGAAAAAATGCTCAATTTGTAGTCGCCTAACTGTATTTTTACAAATTAATCTGTATTATGAGGATTCGAGTCAGACTTCTTGATCATACGCTGTAGCTTTATATAGAACCTCGAATGAGTAGAAAGCATCAAGAACACTTACATCATCGACTGACAGAAGAAATTCTTTATTCGCGCCACTACGACCCCAAAACACAGTGCTAATTAGCAATGAATACCGCATTTCCCTTGTTAAAAGACGTTACAAAGGGAAGACTCATCCTGCACAAAACCATGCAATTTGTGGAGAAAAATTTGATTATATCACTAAGTGTTGAGACGCACTGTGTTTTGGGGACATTTTCCAGAAAAAAAAGGTAGCCTTAGGACTCAGAAAATGCGGTAGGTAAAACATGTAGCCTGATTTTGGAGCAGCGCGAACTGAGAGCTAGCGAATTTGGAGTTTTTGCTTTAGCTAAGTAGCTAAGAAATGTAGACCAGAACAGAGAAATAGAGTTTCTAGAGTACTAACGACGTACTGTGAACATATCAAATAGTCTGTCAACTTTTGACTTCGGTGTACTTAACGGTGATCTCTTATCATATGCTGCATGGCAACATTGCTATAGCTATATGATAAGATTAACTGCTGTCGTGCACTCCTTGCTAAGACCTGCGACAGTAACGTTCTTCTACATGTGGGTACCGTGGTGTGACGGAGACAAGTCGATTAAGTATCCCTGGACTGGAAGGAGGTAAGGAAACGGCATGCTCGTCCAATTTTGGTCGCAAGTTCATCCCAACTCCCGAAACTGAAGTCGACTTGTGGTAGAAGTAGTCCAAGTCTCGACTCCGACCACTCTCGTCAATCCAGCAAACAGCAGCCTAGTTACAAAAACAAGGAAATTGGTTCTCATTCTCTAAATCAGGGTAGCACAATTGACAATTTTTTATTAAAGGTGATCCGGGGTGGCTCTGGTTACATTATGGAAGAGCATAACGGTACCAGACAGGTGCCAAAGACTGTCAAGCAGTGAAGTCGAGTATGTATGTTTCGTAAAGATTTGTACCTCGTCCTCGTTGCTGTTAACCTAGCTTTACTGGTAAGCGCTTTGTACCATTTGATTGATGTTTTCATTTGCTTGATTATTATTGCATATGGTGTTCAAAAAGTTTTGGCAGCAGGGTGACAAAAATAAACTTCTTTGAGATACTTAACTGAACAAGATTCATACTCCTGCATCTGCCTCTCCCCCAAGACTTATGAACTTCTGGAGCCGAGTTATCTTCTTGACACAGCACTCAATAAGAGCTACTCACAAGCAGGTATACTTATCCGCTTTGAATTAATATTCACGGATCCTGGTAAGTTTTCTGTCGATTGAAGGACTAACCAAAAGTAGCTCGGTGCGAGGCTATAGGATTGTGTCGGGTGGATGATCAATGAGTTGCAGCTGGTTATCTGTCATGAATTGGTGAGTGTTATTCGACAAACCGTTAATTCAATTCTTAAAGGGAACAGGACTAATATGAGCTGATGTGTACCTGCTTGCGAGTACTCTGCTGAGTGTTTTTTCAAGTTAATGACATTGCTCCAGAAGTAAGTAAACATTGGGGAAAAGTGTGTTGAGGGAGTATATCTTAATGAAATGTGTATATAAATCAATTTTATTTTGTGTTACTCTGTTGCCAAAACTGAAAACCCTAACTGTTACTGGGCAGAACTCAAACGGGTATATTTACAAGCTGTTTACGCGCAGGTATCTCTTGCAGTATTTTTGTCAGCTCAATGTCCGTAGTTGCAGAAATATATATGCACGACAAGAATTTCCGTGATGATAATCGTATGGTATGATAGCTATTGAAGTATATTATTACGTGGTGCTTCAACTTGTATTTTCAAGTTCTGTTCGCAGGTGCACGGATGCAACCCCCTTGCACCCTTTTGGTCTTGATCTTTCGTCAGTTATTTTTCTGATGCATTTTGTGTAACAAGTTTTAAATATGTTGATGAAGCAACATCAATGCAAAGCCGACATGAACGCACTCATTATTTTCCCAGCCACAGCCATGCATGGGAAGCGCAAGTGCCATTCCCCGGTTTGTGAAGCGACACATATCCCAGTCATATGCCTACCAGTGTTGTCAAATGATACTAGCTAAATACCGGTAGACGAGTTCAAAAATACCGCTACAAGTCGAAATATAGCCCCAAGATCACCTTGTCTTGTTTTTGTACAAAATAAACGACACAGTTTCAAGTATGAAATGCTAGAAATAAGTATGGTAAGTTAGGTCATTGTTCTCTAAAATTTTCACGTCTGAGGTGAAATCGAGAATATTTAGAAGATGCAGGTAGTTGTAAAATTTGGTCTATAGCTGAGTTCCGATGGCTATAGATAATTATTTTATAGGTAAATTGTAAATTCTGGTGGGTACATAATCAGCTCTTTATGCTTTCTTCGCTCTAAGACGTCATACGTCACCTGATCTTTCCCAGGTCTTTGATACGAATTTCTTCCATGCTTATTGAGATTTCTTCTGTTTTTATACTCATACCAGTGGTATTCATATTATGTCTCATCTTCTCTTCTTGCTAATTCCAAGAGAGCTGATGGTGCATATTTTCTTTAATTTCCTTGATATAATTTTTAATTTGAATATTTCACGTTTTTATCTAGTGCAACCGAAAACATGAATGAGAGGCTGGAACTTATATTAATACAAACTCATTTCAATAACAGCTCCAATGATTCGTAAGCAAATATTGCGTCTAAAGCGATGCAGTCGTCTGTAGTTGTACAGTTTATTACAGACAACGTCACGCTGCAATCGCCTTATGTTTAGAGAAAGATAAAAATTGCGTAAAAGTCCCTATTGGTTTGATGTGAAAATGTACTCAGGTTTGGGCCACGATCTACGAGGAGAGTGTGGCCTCCGAATTTCAGAAGTGGTAAAGGGCACGTTCGAGTGGGTGCCGAAATTAAGCCGTCGGGGTTTGACTTGTCCGAAATTTCAGACAGAAGCTTTGGCTGTACAACACTAAATTTGTGATTAAGCTGAAAATTCTGTTTACGGAGCGAAGTTGAATTTTTGGAAGTCTTAACGTAAGTGATTTAGGGCTAACGCCTGAAACTCAGTTCAACCGACCGAATCCAGCTCACTTGCTGATAGATGCGATCAAACCAAGCTTCAAATCTTTAATTTTGGCGTCCAATCGAACATGTTGGTGTAGCATGAAGCCTATTTACCGACCTAACCAATATATTTAGAAATATATTCTTTATGAGGTACAATCTACGTATTTTAATCTGGTGGGCTATATACAATACCCTGCCAATTTTCATGATGCCTGGTATTATATACGTACCTACTATTTTGAAATATTTTTAAAGAACTAAGTTTGTTGAAAAACTACGGAACCAAAATCGCTCCAAGTTGTCGCAAGACTGGCTATTGAAGAGAAGTTCTGAATTCCTGTACTTGAACTCCAGACGAACTCCCCCATGGACTTCCTCACCGACAAGGTTGTGGCGAGAGTGGCTCAGGAGGCTGCAGGGAAGGCGGTGGAGGTTGTGTCCTGGGAGGCTAAGGACTTAGCTACCAACTTCAGTCTCATGCGAACTCTGCAGGTGAAATTCCTCGTGTCAACGCAGCTCTTATTTTCGTGGTTTCGGCAGTTTTTATTACCTCCGCCTAAGAGGTTATATTTTTGTCGTGTTTGTCTGTCTCGTAGTCTGTTTGTCACGAAGATTACTAAAAAGTTATGAACGGATCTTTACGAAGTTTACAGGGATTGTTTGGTACGTTGACAGTAGTGACAGATGATTAACTTTTGGTGGAAATCCGTTCATTAGTTTTTTGTTTATCTGGCTATGTTTAATGCAATAACTCAAAAAGTTAGAAACGATTTTCAAGAAATTTACGTCAGTTGTTGGGTTTATCATGGAGAGTAAATGACTAAATTTTTGTGATGATCAATTCTTTCATTTGTCACTGTGTTTGATTTTATGCTTGTTAATACAATAACTCAAAAAGTTTTGAACTGATATTTATAAAATTTACAGGAGTTCTTAGTAATGTTAAAAGACATAGATGATTAAATTTTAGTGCAGATCGATAAGTCCGTTTGTGTGTTTGTCATAATGCATAATGTTTGTTAGCAGCATAACTCAAAAGTTATGAACGGATCTCCAAGAAAAATTTAGAAATTGTTAATACTATTAGAAGGCACAGATGATTAGATTTTGGCGTTGATCCGAAGAAAACTTTGGTTTCAGAACCAATTTCAATTTTTCGTTACCATGCATAGCATTGCTTGGCGGAGGTATGCGCTCTCAAAGTGCTCTCTAATTATGATAAGATTTGTACCACAAAAAGACTGATTTCTACCAATAATGCTATGGCTCATCAGTTACCGATTGGCTTCTGCTTCTGCACCATCTGAAAAATAACTTTTTTGATGGGTAACCTTAGCAACTTGGAAATATTGCTCTCTTATATTGGTTTGGTAAAATTTCGTATTATGCACAAAAAAAAAAAAATAGTTTCTTTAATCGACACGTTTTTTGTTGTAGAACAAAAATCTGATATCGGTTTGTGGCGGTCTACTCTACTTTTTCAGACATATGACTTTGAAGTTCTCATTTATTTTCAAAATTAGGTTGAAAAACCTATTTCAAAGGTGTTCCATTACACTCTATCATCGCCGGGTATTTTCTCTTATAGGAAAACAATGGGAAATTCAAAGTCATATATCTCAAAATGTTGAGCCGACCGCCACAAACCGATTTAATATTCGTAATTTACATCAAAAAATGAGTCGATTTAAATAAAAAAAGTATTTATTAACGTGCATAATTCGAAATAATACCATTGTTTTATATTCGTTTTCATTACGACCATCGCGATTATATGTTATCGAAGAATAGACATAAATGTCGACCCCAGATGAAAGGGTACGTAGATCGTCTGCCAGATATCTTGCTCAACATCTGGGTCGCTAATGCCCAGGATGGGATACGCCGCATATTAACCACGTAAGTTCTCAACACCGGACCGTGGAGCTTGTAATTTTTTTCTGCCAGCTTCGTGTTGACTCAAATTCTCCACATTTCTCTAGTAATTTTAAGAGACATTTCAGATAAGTAATAATCCGTTCATAGACGTATGTGCACGTGAACCTGTGTTCGTTTATTATCGTGCCTTCTCCATATCTGCAGATATTTTTGAAAAGTTTTTTTAAACTATATTTCAAAACAACTCGAATACAGATTTTTCGCAGCGAATGCGTCTCTCCATTCACCTTCTCTATCTTTAGCCAACAAAAATGAATGGAAATTCTACGTTGGAAACTAAAAATTTAACGGGTAGGTAGAGTCAAACTAGATTTGGCCTACAAGAAATGTGCGACGCTTTCGTTTCGCATTTCCGCAACAGAAACACAACTGTGTCCACAAAACGGCGATAACATGTTTACCGTCAACTCAATATTCTCCACAAATGTCGCTACTGTGGTGAAGTTCATATTTCTCGTCAAGTTTGCAGTGAAATAGAAATCAGAGAGGCTTAAGAGTTTTTAAAATCTCTATAAAGAAACAACAAAGCCTCATGGAACGCCTAATTTATTCGTTTTGGGGATGAACCTGCTTCAACATTACTCACCATTGAACTAAAAGAACCTGGCCTAGTCTAACGTAGNTGCTTGGTGACATTTACTCCCTGTAACATGTGCATAAAATACACAGAGACTCGATATACACTGCTAACACACGAGCAATTTTCACATGCTGCTAACATCGAAAAGAAGTTTAAGTACATCACACAGTTTAATAGATGCCTATTATTTATGAAAATAAACTTCACGGCACGTAAATAGTCTATTTACATAGTGTGTTCAGAGTATGCATCAGCGTGCAACACCATCACTGAGCATCACTATTCGCCCCTCCCACTGTGGCCTGTGACCTGCCACGCCATTGGCTGCCTTGAGACTGTACTTGCTGAAAGGTTCAGGAAAAAAAAATTCGCGTCCGGCACCGTAGATTTCCCTTGAGCCTCTCCGTCCCTAGACCGTTCTGTGTCTAGGGCAATCGTTTGAGGGCTTCGGGAGCCCTTCCTGGGAGGCGCCCAGCCCTCCCCCTAAAGGGGGAGGGCTGTAACTCCCGGTGTCCATTCGCCGAACCGGGAGGTCAATATTAAGTTGTGGTGAGGCTCTCCTCAGGAGTCACAACATAATCAGGCCAGTAGCCGTCCGGGCCTTAAGGTCCACGCCGGGCCAAACCGAACTAGTTTGACTACGGTGTTCATACGCCCTTTGCTGCGTCCGGACCTTTTCTAGAGACTCTCCTCGACGGGGTTCAAAGCAGGTTGGGTAAGGAGTTACCGGAAACCTTGTCTGGCCCGGGGTTCAGGCGTTATAGTGCGTCGAAGCTTACTTCTGCACGTTGTGCGGGTGTAAGGGCCGTGGGAGTGAGGGTTCTGGGTCGCGGATAAGCGGCCTCAAACCACGGCTTAACTGCCAACGTTCTCCCTCTTCCCGGACTATTACGTGGTACCTCCACAAGGTATTCTCGTCGGACCGAGAACCGTAACCCAGCTTGGCCAGATGGGTCTACATTTTGGCGGAGCGATTGCTCAGCACCAGGAGTCAGGTATCGGTCGCAGAGACCCCTGTNAATAAAAAATAAATAAAGTTGGGACTATTTATTCAGAAATATATAGGATATTTCATGGGCACATATATGAAACGAAAACGTTAGGTTAGGTTGGCTTGTGTAAGGTTAGGTTAGGTTGGCTTATGTAAGGTTAGGTTAGGTTGGCTTATGTAAGGTTAGGTTAGGTTGGCTTATGTAAGGTTGGCTTATGTAAGGTTAGGTTAGGTTGGCCTATGTAAGGTTAGGTTAGGTTGGCTTATGTAAGGTTAGGTTAGGTTGACTTATGTAATTTTAGGTTAGGTTGGCTTATGTAAAGTTAGGTTAGCATATTCTTCGCTAGCCGTATTGGCTTTAATTAATAATACCTGAAAAATCAGAGGAAAAACGTAAATTGCCTTTCTGAACAAATTCATAGGAAATATCGATCTTTAAATTTTCATAACATTTTCATTTCTCAAAAAAAAAAAAAACAAATATAGATTTGGAAAGAGCATAAGATACGGCATTACAAACGTGTATTCTGGTTTCTTAATTTTGCGGGCAGTGAAACCGAAAAGATCCTAAAATTGTTTATTTTTTTACGCTTACTGCGAGGCCGGATCTTTGAAAACTTATTCACGATAGTACACATGTCCACACTTTCTGCAAGTCGAGTATAATACAGCATATATTGGAGCCCACGGAACATTTTGCACAGCGATAGGAGAAACCAAACATTTTCTTCTGTTGCGCGCATTAACACATGCAAGCTCAGAACAGGTTATCGAGTGTGTCCGTTTATCACGTTATGCATTTGGAGCCTTTAATGATAGTTATAGCTGAAAATATCTTAAAATGCTGGCCACCATTTTAAAACACCGGTGCCAATCAAGCTCCGAAGCTGTGACCGCGTAACGTGACACTACTGTAGTCTTCCTCGTAGCATACATAGCCCGCCTAGACACATTTTGGATCTATAGCAGCTAAAATAGTGGCGATTTTGAGTTCAATGTGACCTGATGCACTAACTCTGTGGAATCTTTTTGAAACAAAGCCGAAACGTAGTCTAAGTGCTGTATAAATCTGACATATTTGAATGTTTTCTCTGTCAATTTCAAACCGAAAAATGTCTGCTAGTGTTGTGGATAGTTGCAATGTTTCACGGTTATCTCCCTCATGGTCCGAATAATGTTTCATCAATTCTTGTACTTTCATCTTGGGTAGATAATAGTGAAGGCAGATGAAGAACTGACGACCCTCAAGTTCGTACTGAAGCACACCACTGCAGGTACCGATCAATTCGACGTCTTCAGGCTGCGGGCCTTCGTCAAGGAAATATTCTTCTACCAAACTTTGGCTCCTTTGCTGAACGAAGAGCTCAAGAAGGCGGGGTCGGAACCTCTGAACGTCCCACGCTTCTACTACGGCGTCACGTCTGCAGGTGAGCCGGACTGGAGTTCGTAAGTGATCCGGCATCGAGATCTTGAAAACATGGCTCGATATTCGTGCTGTGCCTCGGCGCCTGAGGAAGGCTGAGTCTCACATGGCCATCAGTATGGCTTATATGCCACGCCAGATAAAGTGTTATTCAATTGTGCCAGACTTTATTCCCAATTTTTGTTTGGAAAGTACTCGGTTGAATTACGGGTCATGGTGCATAAACTGCACTTCTGGATTTTCAACATTTCTAAGAAATTTTGCTATTGAATTAGTATTTTGGGATACTAAAATGAACATTTTGGGTGGGGGAAACAATTTTTGAGCTACAACAGGGCTGTTACCCATAAGGTTAGCTAGGCAAGGACTGGTTCAGCTAATATCCATAGCCTATAGCAAAAGCTTTATCTGCACTAGATTGGTATATATATACATTCCTCCTAGGATATTAACAGAACCAGTCCTTGCCTTCCTAACCTTATCAGTAAGAGGCTAAGAGCCACGTTGTAGCAGATTAAATTAATAATTAATATCACACTTATATCTTTGTATAATCTTTCCTTTCAACACACCACCAAATGTAATGCTTGGTATTCTCTCTATAGGTTTTTATTGCGTCCTGGCCACAGGATGTGCACTTCACTACACTTGACAACACTCCGTGACAAATGAAAATATCGTCAGCGGCATCACTATTTTCGCATATTTTTTAATAATTGACCAACGTTGTTCACTGCAACCACTATACGCCATGGCAGAGCATCGTATTACGAAACGACCTACGAGCGTGATTGTTCTTGTTTACGTCTTTACGCAGAGAGCGGAAGATGGCGGACGTACAACCAAGTGATTTTAATCACTTTACATTATACATATTAATTTCAGTGAACACATGGTTGGAAACATGACAAATGGATGTCCCCCATTTGAAATATGATTATTAAATTGTTACAGCCTAATTCATCTTACTCTATTGTCAGGAATGTTGAAAATCCAGAAGTGCAGTTTATGCACTATAACCGAATTACGTGTTTTTTTTACTTACATCATTACCTCCGCCAAGGAGGTTATCTTTTCGTCGTGTTTGTCTGTTTGTTTGTCTCTCTGTCACCAAGATAACTCAAAAAGTTATGAACCGATTTGGATGAAATTTACAGGGATTGTTAGGTATGTTAGGAGGAACAGATGATTAACTTTTGGTGAAGATATATCCATCCGTTTGTTTG